>JAKUAB010000042.1:0-78062 GCA_030579075.1 Taiozyma dajiaensis
GCAACTAAGTAATACAAATAATGTCAAGTGATTATAACACGGAAGTGTATAAACTCACTGACAATATACAACACTATCCATACAAATCTTAAGCTTTTATATGATTCGAATTACCTGAGCTTATGCCTGCATTTTTCATCTAGATTTGATGTTGTTTATGATAAAATTGTGTTTAGTATTCAAAAGAATAGCAAAGATAATGTGTATTATCTTTGGGTAGATAAGTAGTGCGAGTAATTAAGATCTATGATGTAATTCGATAGCTTAATAAACGTTGTGTATTGTAAATATGTAGATGAAGGAGACAAAGCTGGAAGCTTTGGTTCCTTTTATAGTTGAGATTCTATTTAGAGATCACAGAGTAGATTCCTAATGGAATCTTCTGGATAAAGTATAGTAACGTGATCGCCTAAACTGGTAAGGTTAGGAACGATGACCATTACTATTACATAATACTTATCATAATGTCAAAATTAGTTGGTGGCGCTATGACTAAAATCCAAGACTAACTACAAACCTGTGCAAGCAGAGAAAATAAGTAGCACATTCTATCTTGCACTTCAAGATGCCAATGTTGGATAGCCCAAAAATTGCTTTGAGTTGAGAACAGAGTCAACACTGTTGAGGAAGTGTTGTTCCCACAAGTGTTTGTCTAGTGTAATTCTGCATGTTTACACTTCAAACGGCAAATTTACCCATCAGTGCAATTGTCTGATTGTCCATTTGCATCTTACGTATATAAGGATCTAAAATCCATCTTATTATCATTTAATCACTCTTTTTAATAGAATGTTCGATTTCTACGCTAAATCTTTGTTTAGTACTTTTGGTTATATTAAACTTGATATATTATTCACATACTCTGTTATTCCAGAAGAACAATAGGAAGTATCACTCACTTTTTAGCCCCAGAGATTGAATTGCAGCTGAAACATCCATTGTTGTAAGAATGCAACAACGCTGGAAGATTTTAAGATGTTGGTAACATTTTTCTATTTAATCCCCGTTCACCATTCACATAATCTTTGGAATCTGACACAGGATGCAACAATAATATCCAAATTATCTTTCGACTGGTCCAAACCAGGCAATCGTATAAATCAACATATTTAATGGAGTGTCTAGCAAGCATACTAAGTAGACGATAATGAGGGCATAAATAACAGTCCTGGATTCAAACAATGACATTATCATGGAGTAGTAGCCTAGCTTAAGGAAGGAAGAGTGGGAAACCGTTTTCGTTAGATTATCACAGCCTTGTGCTGGTTAAATAGCTTGTTCAAAGAACTCTATGCATTCTGTGAGCAGGAATTTATGATTCATGAATACCAGTGATATTTGCTTGTAACAGGGAAATAATAAATAAATAACCTTCATAGGTGAGAGGCATATTGGGGGAAGCCAGAGTCCAGAATAACAGTATCTTTGGTTTTTATATCGGAACCAAAGAATCCAGCTTCAATTATTGTCTTTCTTCATTTTGGTAATCCAGATTTGCTCTCACTTTACAAAGAAATAGAACACTTCTGATAGAACTGACATTCATTACCACAATTTAATCAATTTGGACTATAGCTCTGTTTTTTCAAAGATAGCAAACGGTAGAGGTAACGGCAAGTGAATTTGTCGAGTGAAAAGTACTGCTTGGAATACGTCTCGAGTAACCTCATCAAACTGAGTCCCAAACATTCTATGATACCACCTGAAGACTTTTTTGATATCTTCATCTTTGGTACCAGTGAAGAGAGACGAATTATATATAGACTATGGAAGGTTTGAAACTGTTGAAGTTGACCATGGGCTTAGCCACAGCGCCACTACCCTCAGCAAATTCTGACATAACAATGTATCAAGCAGTGTATTCGATTATACATTCAAGTTATAAACACAGGAATATAAGGACCAAACCATGTCCTTATATACACAACACACCAAATCTTGGTGACAGTTGGAGTCATACGACAATCTTGGTGGGAAAACTTTAATGTTATGACAACTCACTCCTATGACAATTCAACAGATATTAATAGATCTCCTAAGACCATATTCCAACAGAAACTGGGAAGGTGCAATCTCCAGTGTTTAGATTATTCCAGGATAGTTTGTATATGGCAATAGTGAGGGTGTCAGAATAGATGAATGTCTTTGAGAAGCGGTACAATTTATAGCATGAAAAAAGAAGCAAGCTAACTGTTCTTGAACTCTATAGGTCAGTTACGGGGTAAGTCTTAAATACTCAACAGTGATATAATCTCGTTAGTAACACTTGAATTACAGATCTTTGACACTATCTTCAGAATTCTTCAGAATAGTAATGTTAGCAGAATCCTTAACAAGATCATATTAAGTGTGACTAGTAAAATAAGCGATAAGCCATGAGTGTTGACTAGGTCTTCATATGACTTTGACAGAATCAGGTCCAGATGCAACTATGGAACCCAAACAGGTTAGATACTGGGAATGCCACCTAATCTATTGAGTTTGGCCATGGATCTTAATCATAGCTTTATAGTTCCAGCGAAACTGAGATATTGGTACTCACCATAACGAATAATTCTTTTAAAGGCTAAACACTAAGGTACATTTTCTTTACGCCATCAAATTTTGAAAAGAGTAAAGAAAAATGCTAGGAATGGCATCTTCACATTGTTCTGAGTATGATCACAGTAATTTATCTTGCTAAAAGGAGATCTAGTCTCCTGTATAGCCTGATATAGCTGCTCTGTGGTTCACAGATTAGTCACATTTTTTGGGCGCTAAGGGCTTGCGAACAACAAAAAATCTTATGGCTAAATCACGATTTGTGGCGCGCAAAAAAGACAAGATTCAACGGCAATCAATTCTGCTTCCTTACTCATTTCAGTAGCTCAAGCAGGGATGATGGAATAATTAATATTTTGATGATTTTCTTCAAGATGGGATAAATAGTAACTGATAATTTATATGCAAATGATAAGGGACAGCAAGGGTTCGAGGAATGAACAACTTTCACACTTTGTAATCTTAATTAGATAAATAAACTGGATTCAATGTTGTTGTACCCTAAAGATTAAAGGCAGTGGAAATTGAAGAGACTTCACTTTTGTAGCACATGTTCATGTTAACTTGATCTCGTTTTTACTAGTGTCCCTTTGAAGGTGGATGAAGCATCAACAGGCCAAAAAGTGATGGCTAGGGTCTATATGATTGGAAATTCAGCATTCGAGCAGAACTTTGAAAAATTTGAAACACGCAGTGCTGTAGAGAGGCGTCTCTTCCCTCAATTTACCTTGGTTTTGTTTCTGGGTTTGTGTCAATTTCCTATTGTTTGAGAAGGTTATATAATAAGTTACTCCTAATAATAAATGATAAGTATACCGTTAGGCTCATAGTAGCTTAGCTAAAGTTTATCTTCGGTTAAACGACACTTTCTTTTATTCAAAAGGTTGCCACTGAGACTTGGTCTGTGCTTTCAATAGTTATTAACTCCGAAATTCGGCGGACTTCGGCGGACTTCGGGGGATTTGTGGAGGCCAAAAAAAAAAAAAAAAACTGCTAAAAAATAATTTATTAGACCCAGCCAATTAAAAAGGGCAAAAAATGAGGGAAGGATCGAGGGTAATACAGGGTTTACTTCTTATCACAACATCTGTTTTTTGCCCCTGCTTCCATCCTGCCTATTTGGTGCCACAAATTTCCTATTGTTGGTATTCTGTCACTTAACTTTCTGATCTCAATACTGCTCGGTTCACCAAAAGCAAGCCATACTAAGATAACATAAAAAAAAAAGACCCTTTCCAAACACCTTAGCAAAAAGAATGACAGATCTAGACAGTGATTCGTTTGAGAACTTGATAAACACACTGAAACAAGTTATAATAGTACCACCGCTGAAAAATCAACCACTACAATCTGAGTCAGTGTCGGAAAGTACTGCTAAAAGAACCAAAAGAAAGTCAAAGTTTTCCAAGGAACAAGATGAAATGATCATTGATTTGAAGAAAAAGGGAAAGTCATGGGTTGATATTGCTCAAATTACAGGCGTTGGAAGTTTCTTAGCCGCAAGAAATCGCTACCAGGTATTGATGGGTCAACAAGGGGTAGCTTCCACAGTTTGGGGTTATGAAGACACAAAGTCCCTTCAAAATCTTGTTGATGAAGGTGAACTTGAAAAATGGAGATTCATCTCACGTGAAATGTACAAACTCACAGGTAAATTCTTCACAGATACTCAATGCCGTGATTTGATTAGAGAACTCTTTTTAAATAATCCTAACGAATTTGGTGTTGATAACGAAATTCTGAATGAAATCGATGAGAGCAACAAAATCGATAGATCCAAAGAGGTATAAAGAGAAGAAACAACCAAGTGATTGGCTCAGATGCAATATATAGATTTATCGCACTTCTTTTTTGATATAATAATTACTCATTAGAAATTTACGAGCGATGGTGTTAATGATGATGGACCTTCATAAACTTCAAAACTAATGGAATCAAATAAAACAATAAACAAATAAAAAAAAGAACGGAAAACAACCAATTTCTACCCTAATGCACCTAGGTAACTGGTGCTTTTCATGGACGTTTATAAATATTGTTTGAAGAGCCATTGATTGCGTTTGTATTTTGAATGTTAGGTGCTTGACTGTTTGATAAATGAGCAGACGCTCTAGATGTAGTATTGGCATTTTCCTTCAATGTAGTCAATTGCTTGGATCTAAAGTTTTCGTAGTGAACTTGAGCTGTTGTCTCAATCAAATCTTGTAGATGAGTTCTTGTTAAAAAGTCTCTCAAATAAACAAATTCAGATTGGTTGATGTCTTCCACATTAATGGTACCCCATTTAGTTCTTCTACCCTTGAAAGTTTCACCGTCAATAGTGATGTCAGTTTCTGAGCCAATGACAGCAAATGGGATTATTGATCTGATCGAATTGTTTAGTTCTTTTTCTTCATCCAATAACTCTTCACTGTCGAATGGGTAAAGGTTCAATTCATTGAATTCAAACTCTCTTTGTAGGATCTTTCTGAAGTTCTCTCTTTCATCTAAAGTCAAAGTATCGGCCTTGGCGATGATTGGAATAACGTTTGCCACTTCGCTCAACTTTTTCAAAGCAATTAAATCCAAAGAACGTAGACCAGTGTTGTTTGGTTGAATGAAGTATAGAACAGCGTGGATTCTAGTGTCATTGATGTGTTTTTCACGTTGAGCTGTCAATTCTTTTCTTAAATACACAGAGTATTGTTCCTTAATGTACTTAAGGATTGGTTCCCAACATTTATCATTGTTAATCTGATCTCCAAACCCAGGCGTATCGACAACATTGACATTCAAGCGGACATTGTTTTCAACCAATTGATGTTGTGAGACTGAGATCTCAGCGGTCTTTGTTACAGGTTCAGCAGTGGTCTTTCTACCTAGGGAATCAATCAGATGGGAAGCAAATAGTGTGTTGACTAAAGTTGATTTACCTAAACCAGAATAACCAGCAACAAGAATGTTAAATTGAAAACCTCTTTTTAGCAGACGATGTTCAATCTGAGTGGTGATTGTGTCAAAACCAACGTATCTGGAAGGTTGAGTTGCTGTGGCTGTCATTATGAAATTCAATGAGGCTTTTGAAGGGAGAGTTAGATCTTTTTTAACAGATTTATGATGCGATTAGGAATTGTGTTGAAATTGGTTGAATTACAAAATTCCTACACAAAACGCGAGAAAATCAAAGAAACCACAAAAACAAAAGAAAAAAAGAAGAAAAGACGCGAAAATACCCAAAAGGGGGATTATTTCTCTTTCTGGAATAAATCCCCACACGTGACTCTGAAAAATACAAACCGCGAACTTGTTTTATTATGAACGTCGAATGAGAATTGAAAAATTTGAAAATTTGTGTGATCAAATACGACACTTTTATAAGATCAAGTCTTTAACATAATACCAATCTGTCATGTCACTGACCATTAACTTAGGCAGATTAGTATCTGCTCTTCCAAAGCTTCCTGAAATCAAACTTAGAATACCGAATCCATTCCAACAGCAACAACAATCACAAGACACCACATCACTAAAACAAAGATTACAAGAATACCTTGATAACAGAACTACTGAAGAGTCCTTTTTCATAGATAATGGGTTTCTAAGAGCAGTGCCAAAGAAGAAGGTCTCACATCAAAGAAAGAGAAAGAGACAGTTAGCCCCAGCATCCAAACAATTGAAATATTTGCACCATTTGAATCGTTGTCCTTCCTGTGGACATTACAAGAGAGCTCATACACTATGTATGCACTGCGTTTTACAAATCAAGAATCTTTGGAAGAAGGATATCATTAGAGAAGAAGTCATTGAGCAAGAACTAAGTGAAGTTGATAGAAAGATTCTATATCCAGGAAAGAAACAATCAGATTATGAAAAACAATTGGAGAAAAAAGAATATGTGCTACGCCGTCAAAGAACTTTACCAGTTGATAGAAAATGAGGAATACTAATGGGAAGTACTACATCATGTAAATAAAATTTAGTCTAATGACATTCTATTATTATTATTATTATTATCATCATTATTATCACTATAACTATAACTTAGTATCAAATTTCTTGTATTGTTACAAATTTAATTAATCAATAGATAGATAAGCCTCCTTTACATAATGGTACAACCTGTACCACAGAAGCCACCTTCTTTTTCATCCTTTTTAGCTGGAGTAGATTGAGCTGTTCTTTCAGATTTTTTCTCAACTTTACCTTGAGAAGATTCTTCTGGGGTTTCAGAGGAGGCACCTTCAGTAGCTTCAACATTGGTTGCAGTTTTGGTTGATTTAGTTGCTTCAGTAGTTGAAGTTGAACCAAAGTTTTTCACAGTGTTGTAAAAAGTGGCACCTTGAACGTTAGCAATTTTCAATTCCAGTTCAGTAGGTTGTCTTGAACCGTCACCACCTGCAAAAGTACCAGCACCCCATGCTGAACCACCATGAAGTTCTTCAAAAGAGGTTAATTCAGGGAATGTGTTTTTGTAACCTAATGGAACATAGATCAAACCATGATGAGCAAAGTTTGACAAGACATTACGAACAGTAGTTTCGTTACCACCACCAGTACCTGTTGAATAGAAAGTACCAACTGGTTTACCGAAAAGAGCACCAGATGCCCATTGAGATCCAGTAGCATCCCAAAAGGAAGCCCATTGTGAAGGCAAGGTACCATATCTAGTTGGAATACCGAACAAAAGGGCGTCGTATTGTTCTAAAGTTTCAGGAGTAGCGACTGGAATATCAACAGGTTTTGGAGGAGCATAAATTAAAGATAAAACATCTTCACTTAAAGTCTCTGGGATTTGGTATAAGTCAGCGCTACCACCTTGAGATTCGATACCTTTTTGAATTTCTTTAGCCAATGTGGTGACATGACCATAAGTTGAGTATTGAATAATCTATTTTCAGGGTGTTAGTCTTAAGCCTTAAAAAATTGTGAGAGAGGTAGAATCGGAAGCCATTTAGGGGGGGAGGTACACACGCACACACACACACATACACACACACACACACATACCCCTTATGCAACCAACTTTAATACTAGCCCCCTTATTTTAATACATACAGCGATCTTAACCATTGTGGGTTTATAATTTATGTTTGTACTATTTTGAAAAAGATCAATTGAAGTTTGGGTGATTTATTAATGGAAGAGAAATTGATCAATTATATCAATTTTATTTATGAAATTCATTAATTTGATGATTAAAACAATTTCCTTAAATTTCTTTTAAAATTCATAATCAAATTAGTAAAAGTTTATAAAACATTAGTAAATGCTGAATAATTGATAAGTGCCACATGTTTGAGGGTGGTTATGGATTTGGGAATTGACGGATTTATATAAATAAAATAAAAATTCCCCTTTGATTTCACGCCATTTAACATAAATTTAAAAAAAACATATTCAATTGAACATTAAAAATGGCTCCAAAAGTTGCTATTGTTATTTACACTTTATACGGTCACATTGCTGCCGTTGCAGAAGCTGAAAAGAGAGGTATTGAAGCTAAAGGTGGTGAAGCCACCATCTTCCAAGTTCCAGAAACTTTGAACGATACTGTCTTGGGCTTATTACACGCTCCACCAAAGCCAGATTACCCAATTGCCACTCCAGAAACCTTGGTTGAATACGATGCCTTCCTATTCGGTCTACCAACCAGATTTGGTAACCAAACTGCCCAAGTTCGTGCTTTCTGGGACTCTACTGGTGGTATTTGGGCTAAAGGTGCTCTACATGGTAAGCCAGCTGGTGCTTTCGTCTCTACTGGTACCCCAGGTGGTGGTCAAGAAGTTACCATCTTAAACTTCATCTCCACTTTAGCCCACCATGGTATCATCTATGTTCCATTAGGTTACAAGAATGCCTTCCCACAATTGACCTCTTTTGAAGAAATTCATGGTGGTTCACCATGGGGTGCTGGTACTTTTGCCGGTGGTGACGGTTCAAGACAACCATCCAAGTTAGAATTAGAAATCGCTACCATCCAAGGTTCCACTTTCTACGAAACTATCTCCAAATTTTAAATTGATTTTAGATTAACGTTCTTATAAGTATTAATACACAATATTAAAAAAAAAAGATTTTGTGAGGATTATTACACTGTAAATTCAACATTTGTAAATGGATTGGCGTGATATATTAAGGCCTGATCTGATATACCAAAGCCTGATATAGTAGATCTTTTTTATTTCCTCCCTACGTCACATAATAACAAATGTTGTTGACATGAATTGTTTACTTACTGTAATTGTTGAGAGAAAGGGATATAATAACAAACACTGTATCACCCAACAACCCCATTTAAAAATAACCAGAGAAGAAAGCAACCAGTACTCAAGGCAATTGAGGAACGTATAGTGGGAACTTCCCTTCTGGACTTATCTCAGAATAGTATTGAGAACTGGGGCCTCAATTTATTCAATTATGGTAAGATTTGTAATCCAACAAACAAAAAAGTACGACATATAACGAAGGTCTCTTTACTGAAGTTAATCAGCGCAATGCATAAAACCTCAAGAAACACATTGATTTATACAACAATGGTCAACCACTCAAAAGGTACTTTCAAGAAAGATTTAATTAAATCACCACAAGACTGTTTTTATCGTTTCGCGAACATTACCCGGAATCGTTTTTAAAGTTGAATAATAAATATCATCATCAAAATTGATCAATGAATCTTTAACAAAAATTTCTTAATTTAATTGTATTCAAGGATCTTTGAACAAATGAGTCAACTTCTAGATCAAATTCTTGTTCAAGATGTAAGTTTGTGGAGTTTTTGCTCTCTCTCCTTTCTTTTTTTTTTTTGTTTTTCTGTTTTATTTTGGATTGTTAATTTAAAACTTGAGTTTTGTTTGATCATTTTTACTAATAACTAAATATGGATTGCTAAGTACTGTCCAACATATTTTGTAAACTATCATAAATGTATCCAACAAAACCATGAATCACCTCAAAACTGTGCTCAACAACAACAAGAATTGGCCAAATGTATTAAATCTGATGTCCCATCTTTTCAAAAGATCTTTACTCAATGTGGCACTTTATTAAAAGATTATGAAACTTGTTTAATTCAAAATGGAGAGAACTGTGGTGAAATATTGACAAGTCTAAGAGATTGTGCGGAAAGTTGTATTGAAATGAAAGATACCCTTAACAGCTTGAACTGAACGACTGAATGATAAAACCATATTGTATAGATATATTTAGATAGGAAAAGAAAGAAGGAAATCACACAAAAAAAACAGTAATTACCTTGCATTTTGTTCATGTTGATAACCCACATTTTGATGATGACATTTGTAATTATAATATAATTTGTCACGTATTTGTTTGTCTCGTATATTATAAAAGACATCTATGTACTAGACATTTCCTTTCCAAGGGGATGTATCATATTATGATATATATCTATAGATGTATCAAAGAATCATCTATTTGTTTAAAAAAATTACCTTTTTTTGATCATTTCATTTTATCAATCACTCGCAATAACAAACTCTTTTGGGAAATTATCACAAAATCGGAAATCTTATAGAAAAAAAAAGAAGATTGTATTGGGCCATTAAGAACATATAAACCTTCTTACAAAGGTTGGAACATCAACGTTCAATGTCCCATTATTCCCATGTGCCAACTATCAAGATTAATACTCCTACCTCTCAAACTCGAACTGCTCCACCTCCTGCTTATGTTCAAATTAAGATAGACTCTGATTTACTACCAGAAAGAGACCAACTAAGAACTGGTGTTTCTTTCGATTCCGTCCCAATAGTGATTGATGATGATGATGAAGGTTTGGATTCTTATGATGAACTCGATCTTAGAGGTCGTGACAGATCGCCTTCTCCAAGAATAAGGTCTAGATCTGAATCACCGGAAATTGAAGACAACTTACCTTTCCCTCTTTTTGAAAGCCGTCTGCAAAATGTCAACATTGACAGTGTTTCATCAGCACACAACTCCAACGAGTTTAGAAGTGACTATCCAACAGAACCAATAATAACAACACCTTCTTTCACAATCAGAGCTCAAACCTCCGAGTTTAGCCGTGATTTCAAACCTGAAGATAGAAGAACATTACTGATATATCTTACTGGAAGAAGGCATACTTGGGTTTCCTTAGATTACACAATTGCAAAATTACTTAGAAATGGTGATAGTTTGGTTTTGGTTTCATGTGTTCCTGTACAACATCACAGTCTTGAACATCTCCAAAAGTCTTTCAAAAGAGCAGCTAAAAACTTATTGAAATATGTTGAATTTCTTGCCCCATCAACCATTCAATTTGAGCTGGTGATAGATATTTGGAGAAGTAATAGCACTTTTGATATATTGAATGAATCTATAAAAGTCTATCTACCAAAATTATTGATTACAGCTACAAGACCAAGTTCAAAGTTTTCAAGACAACAAACATGGACCACATCAAGAATAAGTCATAGATTAGTGAAAAATTTCCCTAATGTACCCATTTTAGTGGTACCTGCACTAACTTTAAATCAATTTGAAGTTGATTATTTTGAACAATTGTTGAGAGATAAACAAATTGAATCCAATTTGAATCTTTTGAGAAGAAAACTGAACGACATTGATGATACATATTCCACAAATCCAAGTTTCCAGTCAATTATGTCAAAGATTGGTAAATCAGGTGCTTCCACTCCCAAATTAGACTCATCTAAAGCTAATACGCCCAGAAATTTGTCTCCATCAGGTAGAAGAAGCCCACTGGCAGGAAATGAAGTTGATGATATTGCCTCAGTTATTTCCTCCAATAATTCTGAAGCTTCATCCACTGATTCGGATGATTCAAGTGATGATTCCTTCACAAATTTAACAAGAACAATTAGTGATTATAAAACAATTTTGGAAAAGACTGAGGAAGATTTCAATGAAGAGGAAATCAAAGATCTCAATAAGGATCCCTTTTTAGAGAAATTGTCACAAATCGGTGATTTGGCTTCAAAAATGACTGAAGGTTTTAAGCAGGTCAAAGGTGATGATGGTACAACATTGGTTAGAACTTTGACCGGTATGCCCCCAATTACAAAGACAAAATCTTTACTTGATGATTTAGAATTGAGTAATTCTGATTCCATAAGAAACCTGAGAAGAACCTTAGAGACACCTCCAAATGCTAGAAATAGATCTATTAAATTTGATAATACCTCACCTCATGAATTAAAGAGAAAACCAGAACTAAGGCCCATCAAATCAACTCCAATTTCTACTGTTAAGCAAATCAACAGAAGTGATGACCAACTAAGTGCCACTTCAACAACAAGTAGCAGAACTTCATTCAATAACAATACTACTGGCAGTGGTAAAAAGAGAAAATCATTCTTTGGTGGTTTATTCAAAAGGAAATGATGTAATAGATAAATATATATACATACATTGTGGATGTTTGTGATAGGTGCGATGTGACTTAGGTTGACCACAGAAAGCTTTCGATTCTAACTATGTAAGCTAATAAAAGATATATTATTGAAAACAATAAGGACCGAAGTAGAATATAAATAAGAGTAGCGCTCCTCCTCCTCCTCCTCCTCCTCCTCCTCCTCCTTTTCCCCCTTGTCATTCCCCTAAGGATCAGTATCTGTCCTCACAATTTGGCAAAAATGATGAAAGTTTAAATCTTTTTCTGGCTTTCTTCCAGTGCTTTTACATGCTCTTCAAGGATTCTGATGGACTTTGATAAAGAGAGAACATCTTTGAGCACCACAGTATTTGATTTCTTGTATTGATCCAATAGGTACGTGTAGACGTATAAGGAAGTTGTGCTAACACCAATGAAAAACCCAAGGACACCACCTCTTAAACCACCGATTCTCTTTGGGACTTGAGTGCTCATTGTTCTATTTGAGTTGTGTTGTATAAGTGTAAGTGCAAGTGTAAGTGGAAGTGTCAGTGGAAGTGTACCGGTAAGTGTATATATGTATCAGGGAATATCTGTTAAAACTGTCCACAATCAACGAATGATGTCTATTCTTTTATTGAGATTAACAAAGAGTAGTAAATTGTTTTAAAACATATCCCCAGCCCCAGATTCAATTTTCTTTCTAATTTTTAACCTCCTTTATTAGCCGGAGTGAAATATACCCGAGATTACGTCATTTGTGTGGGGAAATTTTAGATAAGACTGATAGATGAACTGAAATGGAAATACACAGACCTTTTGTTAATTAGTGATGAAGAGTTTCCTTCATGTAAAACCTTCAATTTACCACAAGGCTATAGTTACTACCTCTACAGTAAATCAGTGATCAATATTAATCAGACAGTCAGCTGTACTACTATTGTTATTTAACAACAACCATTTCCCGATTTCCCCGGCTTTGTTTGTTGACCGGCGGTTTACGGTTATTACAGTGAACAATGGAAATCCTACCAACATATCTATAGACTTTGGTTATTAAGTTCCTAATTGGAAGCTTGTAAATATCATCAGGATTTGTTTAA
Source organism: Taiozyma dajiaensis (assembly GCA_030579075.1). Taxonomy (NCBI): domain Eukaryota; kingdom Fungi; phylum Ascomycota; class Saccharomycetes; order Phaffomycetales; family Wickerhamomycetaceae; genus Taiozyma; species Taiozyma dajiaensis. Next base: position 12,982 of record JAKUAB010000042.1, read on the forward strand.
CTAGATGTTTAAAATAGCAGAGAAATTAGACCTTAAATCACAATATAATTCAGGCACAATAATTGGATTTAATTTAATTAATTTATAAGAATTTAATATTTAAATTGAAATTATATAATTATAATGTTTAGTGAGATATTGTTAGATTGAATTACACGAATTAAGTATATTATAATATATCATTATCTAGTTGTCATAAAAATACCTAAATATTGGGTAGAAATTGAATTTAAAATCATATATAATCATTTTAACATTGTAATTCTAAGTTTTGCTTAAATTTCACTATTATTCAGATCAAAAAGTTCTGAATTCCCCATAGGTGGATATTTTCATTTTCAAGTTTTAGATTTTAAGCTCCAATCCTCCAATAACTATATTAATGTAATGTTGGAATCAACTTAATGCTATTGATGATAATTTGGTTAGGTACCCTTTGTAGTTTAGGTGACGATCCTTCATTTGGACCCAGATAACGCAAAGAATCCAACTATTTTTTTTTTGTTGAGATACCGTAAATGAAGCTGAGTACTCAATCTTTTATGAATGAACCCTTAGAGGATTTTAAAGCCTTCCACAGAACAGATAGCTCAATCCAAGGATTAAAGTCTTTGATGATAAATTTCTATACTGATTGGGCTTCACTACATTAACCACTATTTTTTTTTATAACTTTTTATTTAAACTGGCGATTAATTAAGAATGAACGTTTAAGAGCTCATAGAACAATAAGGGTAACAGCAACAGCAAATTTGAAATGTAACAATTTTCTTTAAAGTACTATGTATGCATTCGATAATCATCTGGTACGAATAACACCAGCAGCCATCAAAATTTGGATCTTTTTAGCAACTTCTGGGTTCTTCATATGCTCTTGTAAAGCAGCTGGGTTTTCTCTAGCCTGGCTTAGGATTGAGTTCATGACTGGATCTTGTAAAATAGCAGCAACTTCTGGATCTTTAGAGACTCTTTCGAAGGTTTGTTCTGGAGTTTCGTTAGCACTTGGTTGGAATCTTTGGGACACGGCCTTGGCGTACAATGAATCAATTTCACGAGCATTAGCACCCTTGTTGACTTCAAGATCTTTAGTTCTTGCTTCATCTAGGGTTTCTAGGGCCTTTGAGAATTCTTTGATAGCAATTTCAGCACTTGCTTTACGAATGTAGGCTCTAATGAAATTTGGGTCTTTCTTAATGGCAACTTCACAGTCTTTAATGGCTTCTGGGAATGACATCAATTTAGCCAATGCAGCAGCTCTGTTTGAGTAACCTCTAGCATCCTCTGGAGCACGTTTGATCATCTCAGTGTAAGCCTTAACAGCATTTGGCCAATCAGACTTTGTGAAGAATTCTTTACCCTCAAGTCTTGCTTCTTCAGCCTTTTCTGGGTCAACGTAAGATTTGGCTTCAAGTTCTTTCACCAATTTTTGTGTGCTTCTCAATTTTGTTAAAACATCAGGCGTTCTATGTTCAGTTAAAGATTTCTCAAAATAGTAAATAGCATCTTGATAATTTTCTTGCTTTAAATAAGTGGTACCTATTCTTGCTAATGATTTGGCAATAACCTTATAATCAGCTCTTTGTTCACGACCTTTTTCAACAGCTTCTTCACATGTTTTAATAGTGGTCTCATAATCACCCTTTTCGAATTCAGCAGCAGCTCTGTTGTTCAAATATGTAACATCTGGATGAATTGAGTAAGCCTTGTTATAAAGTTCAATGGCTTCATCGAATTTCTTAGATTTGTATAATTTGTTGGCTTCAGCTTTGATCTCATCAGCTTCCTTCTTTGAGGAATCTTCTAATTTGATATCACCATCAGAGTCCTTTGTAGATTCTTTTTTTGTTGTTTCTTGTGGTTTAGGGGTTTCCTTTGGCTTTGGAGTTGGTTCTGCAGGTGAAGTTTGAGATGTAGTGGAAGAAGCATTGTTAGAAGCACTTGAAGCGGCACCTGGTGGAGCATCACTCAAGTCAACACCTAATAAAGTAGCCATGACAGTCATTAATCTTGGATCTGAGAAGAAATCTTGGGCAACAGCTTGAGGATTGTTTTTCATTTTGATGACTTTTTCCACTAAAGCTGGATCTTTCATCAGTTCAGAAGTCTTTGGGTTTCTCTTCAAATTTTCAATCAAATTTGGATCGCTGAAGATCTTACCAATACCAAGATCAGGACCAGCCTTAGAAGCTTCAATAGCGGCTTCAACAGATTCAAGACCTTCTTGGGCTAGTTTGTTAGAAGGGTCTAATTCTAAAGTCTTTTGATACGATTGTTTGGCAGATTCGAATTGACCAAGACCAAATTCAGCAGCAGCAACTCTTGAATAACCTTTAGCCCAGGTTGGATTGATCTCAACGGTTTTCTTTGCATCTTCTAGAGCCTTTTCGAATTGTTTTAAAGAGGCAAAGGAAGCTGAACGATTTGAGTGAAGAACGTGATTTGGAGATGGGGAGGCTTCAATAGCCTTGGTGAAAAACTCAATTGCTTTGTTGAAGTCCTTTGCCGCAAAGGCAGCGTTACCTTGAGCTTTGTACTCTTCAGCAGACATTGTTTTCAGGTGATTAATTGGGAAAGTTGTTTGTGGGAATTGTTTTAATTAATTTGATAACTGGATTTTTCCATCTTTTTTATAAGAAACAATCCAATTTTTCCTCACAGAATTTTCTAGAACTGGTAAGGTGATTACGTAATAGAAAAGAGGATTACCATAGCAACACTATCAAATTGAACTATTTTATGAAAAGAGCTACAAAAGATGAAATTAAATTATAATATTACAAATTTGAAATAGCCATTAAGGCAGGTTCCATTTCATATAATATGAAGGAAGGTTGAAGGGTGGAAAAACAGAACAAAACAAAACAAAACAAAAAAAGTGGGAATGAACGAAATTTATGTACTAAACAATTTCAAGTCAAATTCATTGTCATCCACCTTCAAAATCTCCAAGAATGTCTTGACATCTCTATATCTATTGTATTCTGAGTCAAATTTGGTACATTGCTGATTAAATTTGGATTCTAAGGCTTCAAATTCTTCCTTCTTAAAGAATTGGAAGTTGGATTTCACTTTTTCAAATGTAATGACTTCACCATCCAATTCAATTTGATGCTTTAACAAGTCATTCTTACCTTTCAAGATGTCTTCTTTAATCAATTTCAAGAACAACTTACCCTTGTTTTGTAATCTCCAGTATTCAAAGTAGTTTTTCAAGATTGAGAATTCTTCCAACTCTTCAAGAATGATAACAATCAACTTCAATAACCCAATTGAATCATGACCACAATATCTTAATCTTAAGAACATGGCTTGGATGAATCTGAGAACCTTGTGAATACCACTCAGTATTGATGGGATGAGAAAAAGTTCAAACCCTGAATGGAAATAACTTGTATAGTTTCTTAAAATGTCAAAGGAATTGTCAATGGTCTCCATGACTGAAACCAACATGTTATCGACGTGTTCAGCAAAGCTGTCTTTGGTATTTGGTGCATTCTTTTCGAAATGGAAGGCCAATAACCCAAACAAATTCAAGAAAACATGGTTCTTGGTGAAGATATTTATCGTTCTGACAATTTTTTGGGAATAGTTTGGAACAAGTGAGTTCTTGATATCTTGGAATGAACCATAATTCTTGCTGAAGTAGTCTTCAATATTATTCATACTTGAATAAATAGAAGCTAATGGGACACCTGGTGGTGATAACTTATAAATCTTATCAAAGAGTCTCTGGTACAATAAATCTAATTCTGTTTGCTTTTTGAAGTCATATTCTAACGATTTGTTATGTGTTTTCCCAGTGTCAGGTCTGAACAAGTAATCCAATTGATAGATTTCATGGTTCAAGAGAACAGGTAAACCTCTTAACAGGTTGTTTTGGTAATATAAATAGTAAGCGTATAACCAAGTTTGTGTCAGAGTAACGTCATCTTTTAATTCAATCTTGTTGTTTAAATTCAAGCTGATGGCTAAATCTAAAGCTTTGTTTGTTTGATCAGTAGCATTATTAAAGCCAAACATATTCAAAAATTGATTCATTAATGTAATCTTTAATTTGGCGAGATTGGAAATATTGCAATTTTCGACAATAATTGTCAAAAGATCAATCAGGTAGTCATATTCATTTGAAATCTGTGAATTCTTTAATAAAAAGTTGTTTTGTTTATCAAGTTTGATGGTAGTGATTAGTGACAATTGAATAATTCTAATAATGCTGATCAAGTGGAGCAATGTAACAAGATCGTAGTTATCATCAAGGTCAATATTAACCTTGATCTTGGATTCAACCATATCTCTTGCACCAATAATCTTAGAAACGTCAACAGTGAATTCAGAAGCGTCTAAAATAGGACAATATGGATCTGAAATTGAAGTAAAGAACTTATCACACATCAACCAAACAATCTTCTTTGATGGTAAAATTTTGCTGATCTTATTAACGATTTCATTTAAACTTAATGTATCTTTCTTAAAGAAGTTTTCAATCTTGGATCGTTTGTTGTGTAATAACGAACTGAATCTATCTGAGCCACCTCTTGTTCTAACCGAAGGTTTTTCGTCACTTTGTTTCTCATCAAGGGCTTGTAAGTTCAAGTAGAATAAAGTTTGAATTTCATCTTTCTTTGTAAAAGAAGTTGGGCCAAAGAACCCGTTTGATTCCAGATCCAAATACTCGAAATTTTGGGCATTCTCTTGAAATATAGTGACAAGCTCTTGAGGATCAAATAATGAGGGATCTATATTGTCAATGGGTAGTGAGTTTTGAGAAGGTTCAGGAGGAACTTGTTGTTGTTGTTGTTGTTGTTGGTGTTGTTGTTGTTGTTGTTGGTGTTGTTGTTGTTGTTGTTGTTGTTGTTGTTGTTGTTGTTGTTGAGGAGGGGGAGGAGGAGGAGGAGGTAATTGATGCTGTGAACCTGACATGAATGGATTACCATGTGAAGGATGAGGTGGGATAAATGATGAATGATGCTGCTGATATTGCGGCAGGGATTGTTGTTGGAAAGGCAGTTGAGGTGGTGGTGGATTTTGAGATAAGACAGCTTCAATATGTTGAGATCTATTTCTCAAATACTCCAACTCGTTTTGTAGGTTTTGTTGAACGTTATAACTGCCTAGTGGTGGCAGATGAACATTTTGAACATTGTAGGCATCAACTGGGCGGAATTTACCTTCCTGGTTTGGAGTATCATTCCCAGAATGAGGTTGGGAATTAGAGTCACCTGTGACACCATACTTAATAGCCATTTGATTTTGAAGATTTTGGTGATATTGGTGTTGAGCTTGAAATTGCTGCTTGAATTGTTGTTGCTCTAATTGGAGTTTTATCTGTTGTTCTTTAGGCAATGATAAATTGATTGGAGAAGTTGGTTTTATACTAAAAGTCCCCATTGCAGCAGCTTCAGCTTCTCTTTGGAGTTTTTCAGCCTTTGCAGCATTTGTAGAACCAAGAGGCCGTCCACGGCCTTCTCTTTCCTCGTACACACACAGGTGAGTTACACTAGATCTCTTACAAGAGCTGCAGGCAGGTTTTAAACGGTCACACTGTGGTTGTTGTTAGTAATCTTGTTTAAGTTGTGGATTTGTTTTGATCGGTGATAACACAACAAACACGTCCCGAAAAATTGTCCGAGACGCGTTTTTCAGTCAAATCCGAAATCACTTACTCTGACCTTCCGACGTCTGCAAACGTTGCACACGACAGGCCGTCTGTTGCGTTTCTTGTCGTCCATTGGCCTTTGTTGTTGTGCTTAAAGGTTACGAAGCGTGGACGTTTTTTTTCTCAATTTTACCTTTTCAACTGGGAAACCAGACTTTTTTCGCGGAAAGATTACCACTTGATTACATAAGCAGGATATTGGTTACGAGCGCTGGGTTAAAGAGAGGGGCATAGATATCACCCCGTTCTTACGTAATGTAATAATGTGTCAGCCCATTGATAATTTAAAGGACATCAGGTAATTACCTTGAAATTTGTCTACAAAAACAATCTTCTTTTAGCTCTTGTTGATCGAGAGAAACAGATGCAACTGTTTACAAACTTCATATTATTAATCATAATACTCATTGGAATAATCATGAACAAAGTGAAACAACCAGTCATCGTTGTAGGTTCAGGTCTAGCTGGATTGACCAGTACATACAAACTTTTAGAACAAAAAGTTCCTGTGATATTGATTGAGAAGCAAGATAAGTTCGGTGGGAACTCAATTAAGGCTTCAAGTGGTATAAATGGTGCTATTAGTGAGACTCAAGAGAGACAAAGCTCTGGTGATTCAATCGATTCTTTTTTCAACGATACAGTAAAGTCAAGTGGTGAGATTGGGGATAGAAAACTTCAGAGTTTATTGGTTAAGGACAGTCAAAGAGCAATTGAATGGTTACAGAAGGATGTGGGATTATCATTAGATATTGTCAATAAACTTGGTGGTCATTCATTCCCAAGAACTCATAGATCCACGGGGATTCCTCCTGGTTTTGAAATTGTTAGTAAACTTCAAAAGAAGGTGATGGCTGATGATGGCTTGAAAGTGTTATTAAATTCCAAATTAGTTGATATAAATGTCAATGGTGATAAAGTGAATAGTGTCACTTATATTGATTCTGCAGATGAGAAACATGAAATTCAAACGTCGAACGTAATCATGGCAACTGGTGGGTTTGGGTTCTCGAAAGAGCTTTTAAAGAAATATAGACCAGATTTGGTTTCATACCCAACAACTAACGGTGATCATACATTAGGCGAAGGGCAACTGTTATTGGAATCCATTGGTGCCGAATTGATAGACATGGACCAAGTCCAAGTCCATCCAACAGGTTTCATCAAACAAGATGACCGTGATAATAACTGGAAGTTCTTAGCAGCTGAGTCATTAAGAGGTATTGGTGGTGTCTTGTTGAACAAGGATTTGAAAAGGTTTGTCAATGAATTGAATACAAGGGACGTTGTTAGTGCCTCTGTATCGGAACAACCAGGGAATTCTGCATACTTGATCTTGAATGAAGATATGTATCAGGATTTCAAAATGCAAATCGATTTTTACACCAAGATGCAACTTTTCGAAAAGACCACAATCAGAGAGAAGTTCAATGGTAATGAATCCTTAGTTGCATTACTTGAAGATTACAGCACTTTGACAGAAGATGAATTTGGAAGAGATCACAAAGCTCATACATTTAAGGGCATAACTTTAGATACTCCATTGTTCATTGGTGAGATCACTCCAGTTGTCCATTTTACCATGGGTGGTGTTAGGATCAATGAGAATGCTCAAGTTGAGGGTAAAAATGGTGCCATTAAAGGTCTTTATGCTGCTGGGGAAGTTTCTGGTGGTGTTCATGGTAAAAATCGACTTGGTGGGAACTCATTACTAGAATGTGTGGTTTTCGGTAGTAAGGCCGCTGAAGATATCATTTCCCATTATTAAAAGGTTTAATTATTGAACCAATATACAATTCATAGACTCAAAGTGAGATGTTGGAACTGTAGTGAATACTTCCCTTGATGGAACACACTTGTTTAATGCCAGGAGAAATTCATTCTACGTCTTTATAAGCCTTCATTATTACCTGTTTATCTATTTCCCAACTTTAGACAACCGTATTTCACCATGTTTTCTAACTTCCTTATCCATAATATCTCTAATCTTATGACCACCAGCAACGGCAATGGCAAGAACTTTCTCCAACTCATCCAATGGAATTTTATTCTCCAGTAGTAATAATGCCAGCTTTTCACTCTTACCAACAACACCAATGGTCAAGAAACTAACATCTCTTTCCTCTAGATGATTTAAATCAAGTAAAGGAGTGTTGTCATAGAACCCAGCAGTAACAGAACTGATATAATCATACATAGCAATACCAGCATCAATCAAGGCTAAAGTAATAGCATTTGTTACACTCGAGATCAAACCACCATCCATGGTTAGCACTTGAACGTTGATAGCTATAGTGGTACGTGGATATTTGGAAATAATGATACTTTGTTCAAAAGTTCTCTTCAAACTCGTCACAATCTCTTGAATTCTTCTTTCATTCTTAGAATGTTTCTTTCTATCAACAGAACTAAAAGGAGTGACATTTAAATTGATCGATAGTGTAGCACCTAAAGTAGATAATTGGGAACGATTGGCAGGTTCCATTGGACCATTAATCAGACATGTGACTTTAGTAAGACCTTGTTCGACATAAGATGAACCATCTGAAGAGTTTGGATGTGTGTTGATCTTGCAGGCGAAATGACGCAGCTCATTCCAGCGACGACCATCAACACGAAGACCTTCTGGCGAGTATAATTCGTTCTGTCTTGACATCTGATAAAGCGACTGATAAAGTGACTGAATGGGTTGATATAAATGAAAGATTAATGAAAGAAGCAGAAAGAGACAGAAAGACAGAAAGGAAGAGACAAATTGAACTTCTTCTTCTGGTGAAAAGTCGAAATTTTTTTTTTGGTAGAAATTTCCGCGAATTATTGGCGATGAGCCCAAAAAAAAAAAAAAAAAATTATCAACATGAAAAAGGTGTAAAAGGTGGAAAAGAGGCCTTTGAAAAGAAGATACCAAAACTTCAAGGATAATAAAAATGGCTGAAATCGCTCCAAGAGAGGTTCTATACTGTGGTGTCTGTACATTTCCACCAGAAGTGAGTATTCTGAGTTTCTCATTCTTTTTTTTTTCGCCCCGTTCCCTCGGAGATTCCATCAATTGAATATGGTTATTAACAATGGATCAATAGTACTGTGAATTTGGTGCAACTTTTAAGAAATGTAAAGTCTGGTTACAAGAAAATAACGAACAATTATACGATAAACTATACAGTGATGAGGCCCTAGCTAATGCCACATCTTCCCTTTCAATTGAGAAGCAGGAACAAATTGAAAAAGACTTACAAAAGAAACAAGCCAAAGAAGAAGCTAAACAACAACGAGAGTTACAAAAGAAATTACAATCAAAAGTTATAATCAAAAGAATTGAACGTACGAAGCGTAAACATGCCATCTCAATCTCCGGGTTGGAAGTGTTTGAAATTGATATGAAGAAATTGGCAAAGACTTTTGCCTCAAAATTTGCAACTGGTTGTTCAGTTACTAAAAATGCTGAAAAGAAGGAAGAAATTGTTGTCCAAGGTGATGTTGGAGATGAATGTGAACAATATATTGCTGGTTTATTGAAGGAGAAAGGTTTGGATAACATTAAGGTTGAACAAGTTGAAGAGAAAAAGAAGAAGAAACCACAACCTGCTGGTCCTCCTCCTCAACCTACTCCCAATTGAATAGATATGTGTTTATTATGCAAATTTGATGATGATTTTTATATAATGTTAAATATTGGATGAAAGAGAACGGCATGATCATGTTGTTTTGGTTGACCACTTAAGTTCACATCTTAGACTACAACAGTTAAAGTTTCTTGTAACTAAATCAAATTTCTCAAGGTTAATAAGAACCTAACACTTTCACTTGGTTATAGATGGTAATATATGAACAGTCCAAAATAGAACCTATGCGATTGAAAAGTATTAATTAACAACTTGAGGGTTTAAGATAACCTTTTAAATGGGCCAACATGACAATTTGTAAACCAATTGAAAGCAAAAAAAATACCGTCTGTCACCATTGAGAAGTAAAGCTATTCCACTATGAAGGGAGGAATGATTAGAAAACAGGTTTTTATCTGCTTTATTAGCTATGGCGGTCGTTGTAATTCTTTCAAATCCCATATTATGATTTGCTCAACTGGTTAGCTTCATGTCTATTACTTACGACAACGATACAAAGTTCCCTTTTTGATCACTTAAGAACTGACCTTGTTAATGTCATCATCTCAATCATTGACTATGAGGATGATACCCATTGGATTATCGAGATGATAAAATTGGAATCAGTTTAGAGATAAGCGGCAACAGCAATTCCCAATCGCAAACCGCGTAGGACACTTATGTTTATAATGCTATGATTTGTCACTAATGGGGTCATTTGAAAAGCAATGGTAACATAGCCAAAAACGGTAATATTCTTAGGAGATCTTATGGATTCCCAGGAACGGAGATTCATTGGGATGGTTGTTGGGAATCATTCTGTGTAATTTACAATACTTTTATATTAAAATGCACATATCATAGAAAAGTAAAGACAGAGGCTATATCTAGGCAAATAGCTTGTATGAGATTTAGAGAAACGTCCTAAATTTTCGAAGGACAGACACTGCAATTACATGACTATTGAATGTAGACAACCATATCAAATGGTCCCCTTATCTATTTCAAGTTTCAACGACACTGAAATCCCTAACAGGTCTTGATTCTTCCAATTCAACACTCTTCCATAATGATTTCTTCAATCTTACTTCATCTCCAAATTTTTCATAAATCAAAGATAACAACCACCAAACTTCACTGGAATAGGCACCTTCAAATGTCTCAACAATTGTCTCTAACAATAGTTTGGTACGTGCTATCCCTGCCAATTTGTCCTTGTCATCAATGAATATAGAGGAATCACTCAGTATTAGGTTACTGAATCCAACGATTGAGCTCAATGATAATTTGGAACTTAACGAAATTTCAAATTCTTCCAATGCAAACTTAGGCCTTGTAGTGGAAGTAATCAAACCCAATGTGGTATGTGTTTCATGTGTTGGATGTAATGTATTTTCAGCTTCAATGATGGCCTCTTCGGATTCTCTGTACAGTTCTAGCTTAGCATAAATGACAGCAGACAATAACCAAATCTTTTGAAGAGTCTTTGATTCCAATGTGGATGGTTTTGGAGTTTGTTTAGCTTGGGGCTCCTTTTTTGATCTGATGTTGACAAGCGTAGAACTGTTGATTGATCTTGAAGGTTTATGAGCCTTGGTGACTGAGGGTTGAACTGGAGGTTCTCTTTTCGAACTTTCAAATAATTGATTGTATAAATTGAATAATCCTGACAATGAATCCAAAGTTTGCTCAATGCCATATAGTGATTCAATGATACCAAGTCTAGAGATTTCAATCTCAATGAACTGAGTTTTGAATGGTATTGAAACCACCGGTGTAGCACTAAGATATTCTTCAACTTCCTGTTTAATGAATGTGATAATCTTAAACGATTCTTCCTTGTTTTCTTCAATTGAAAGAATCAATGCTAATAGATGGAATGACTTGAAATATGTGGTGGAAGTGCTTTGTAAAGTCTTCAATAGCAACTTCAAGACTTTGTACGACAGCTTATAATCTCTCAAGATTGCTAATTTTAATGCATATTGGAAGATGGTTTCACTTTGAGGTGATAAATAGATAGAATCTCTATAATAGGACAACGACGACTTTAAGTTCTCTAGATCCTGACTAATCAATTTAGATTCCCGGCTAACTTCAAAAGTGACAGAGGCGATTGTGAACCAGTATTGAGATAATAGCAAAGCTAACTCTGCAGTTAATGAGATGGAAGTGGCCTTGAAAATATCAACATCTTGATTAACTCTTGAAATCCCATTTATCTCGTAAAACCCCTGCAGCAATTTCTTAAAATCTGACAGGACTGTCTTTTTAAAGTCTAGATCCGATAATGGGGTGGATAACAAGTCATTATGTAAAGACAAAACTGAAATTATATCATTGTATGAGTGATTGTTCAAAACGTAGAAACTTTGAACATAGTCAACGTAAACTTCGAAATTTGATTTCAGAAGGTTAAAATCACCAATTTGGATCAGAGTCTTTGCTAACGAGCGTAAAAGAACTTGACTTTGATAGGTTTTAGCAATCCCTTGTTCTAACAGCTCCCTCTTAACGGACGGTTTGACAATGTCAGAACTGGCAACCAACTCTAAAAATTCTTCCAATTCAACGTTGTTAGACTCATTTGAGTTTGGGAAAGATGCAGATTTTAACAAGGCGTGCGACTTCATTGTAATAAAATCTTGAGACTCTGGCAAGTTGAGACATTTATAGAGTAGGTATCTGAGCACAAAATTCTGTGACTTGAAAGTAGCTTGAAGCTCAGGGATAGAATTGATCGATACTTGATCGAATAGCAAATTCAACCATTTGTTAGATTCAACTTGGGATGCATTTGGAATGTGCTTGAAGTGATTGATACCCTGAAGTATCACTTCATTAGCCTTTGGGTCTTCGGTAGCCTTCAGGGAAACACCTAAAAGATAAAACTTCTTGTAGATCAACGATTGGGCGTAGCTGAAGGTTGAAGTCTCAATTGACGTGTCAGCCAATATGTTGATGGCCTTTTGATGATCTTGAGAAAGAACAAGTAGGTGAGCATAGTTCAAAAGAGCAATTGACCTCTCCAATGATTTCTCAATAACAATATCCACCAATTCAGCAGCCTTTGAAAGCAAAATACTCAAGTCATCTTCGGATTTCAATGTAGTAATCTGGTACTCAGTTTCCAGCAGTCTCACCAACAAATCATCAGTCCCAGCGTCAACCTCCCGAGGAAAAACACCTAAACCACGCTGTGTAAGAAGTTGATCTTTGAAAGCGTCAATCAACATCGCCAAATGTGGGAACTTGAAGAGCTTTCAATGTGATTATTGACCTTAAAATTCTTGATTTGGTGTCTTTTTGTGTTCATGTTTATTTTTCATGTTGGTAACTTTTAGGGATTTTTTACAGAATGAGTTCGCGGTGGTATACACACTTCTCTATTTGAAGGGTCTTTGTTAAGCTAAATCATGAATTATCAAATCATAATTGGTTGCTATTCTATATCACAAACTCATAAACATTAGATTCTTGATGATTATTTATTATTATTATAATACAATTTTTAAATGTCTTAGATTTCACCGATCCATTCGATGATTTTGAAGATTTCACCATTGATCTCTTGGGTCTTGATTCTAATGTTGGCATTCTTGTTGAGTCTATTCAAGATCAGTTCCCATAGGTTCAATCTTGCAGATAATTTATAATTAGCCAATAATTCGTCTCTCAGTTGAATGGCTCTCAAATATGATGAGGTTAAACCCGTAGTATCACTATTGGCATTCTTAACTTGCTTTTGTAATTTGGTGATCATGATATCTGTCAACTCTTTAACCTTGGATTCTCTTTCTTGGTACTTGACTAATTGATAATAAGCAAAAAGTAGAACAGTGACAATGATGGATGAGGCCGAAATAAGCAGTCTATTAGCTCTGAATCTTTCGTAAACTTCCTTTTTGAATTTACAGGAAATGCTTAGTTTAACTGAAGAATTCGATCTGAAAACGACTTTTTGTTTTGAAATATTTGTCTCCTTTTCATCTTCATCGGAGGAAATGTCGTTCTTGGTAGATCCTGAATCGTCATTGATGTATCGTAACTGTGAATTAAGGTTAGTATGGAATTTCCTTCCTAAGTTGTAAAAGACTTGCCTTACAGTAATTTCAGGTTCTTTTTCCAAATCCTGTAACACCTTTGACCAAATTTCATCAAACTCTCTATCACTGATTGTGGACTGCATGGTGTTGTTAGTAACTCCAAAATAGTTCTACTTATCTGAGAAATACTCACCTTTTTTGAATAGAAGAAGAACTCGTATAGCTCTTCATCACTAATACCAACCTCCAAGTCATCACCATCCCCACATTTGATATTGGCATTTCGAGTTCTCAACAACTCTAGAGTCTTACTGAGAACTTCACTGATGATGTTTTCCTTTTCTTGATCTTTGACACAATAATCAGACACAGGTAGGACACCATAAACTTTATACCAAGGTTCTTTGACAATATAGTCTTGCTTACATTTAATCTTCAAATTTGGTAAGCAGATAGCGTTCTCTGGGCATTCAAGACAAGTTGGTTTCAAATCTTGTAAAATTTCTTCAACTTTGATCAAGTAATCATTCTCGGTATTGGAAAAAGTAGGCTGGTTGATTTCAGTTCCACAGTAGCCAACAAGAATTCTTTGCTCGCGGTACCATAAAGCAGAAATAACAACAGTGACAAAGAAGGAAAAACTGAAAACTTGTTTGAAGAATGTCAGAATTGGTGACCAATTGAATGGTTCTTTGGCAAATCCTTCTTCTTCGAATTCATCCTTTTCATCCTCCTTTTCCCCTGCTTTCTTCTTCTCATCTTCATCGAAAATTTCATTGATTTGTTTGACTGCTTCCTCAGCTTCATCCAAAATGTACATCTTAGCATCTTCGATTTGACTCTCAAGCTTTAGAAGGTCGGAATCATCCAAGTTGCTCATATCTTGAGGTTCATCTGGGAGTAGCTCTGGATCATCATCTTGTTGTGAAGTAAGTTCTTCAGGGGTATCATCACTACCAAAACCCAAGGTCTTTGCAAACTCGCGACTGACTTTAAACTTTGAGAAGTCTGGTATCAAAGATTTTCTTTTGCTAGGGGTATTTTTGTTAGGCGTACTGTGATTTGAACTAAAATTGGTAAATCTGCTGACGTTACCTTCATTTGGAGTATCAAATGGCTGTGTTGTTTCATTGGCTGGAGCCTCAGGTTCGCGATGGGAAGTATGATCAGAAACAGGAGTCTGTTCATCGTTGAAGGTTAACGGTTCTGATTGACCGACATCAAAGATATCAAGCTTATTAGACTCACGTAAGGGTGGAGATGAAGATTCAAACTTGGAAATCTCTAGAGCTTTCTTCTTTGGTGATTTTGGTTTAACTTCAACTGGTTCTGGAGATGATGAGAAAGCAGTTTTTCTTTTTGCAACTTTCTTAGGAGACTCAGTGCCAGTGTTACGCTTTCTTGGAATAATCTTCTTGGTCTTGAATTCCAAAGATTCATTTGGTGATTGAAAGACATTGTCGTTTGAGAATGAAGTTTCAGGCTTTGTACCAACCTTAAATGGTGACCTAATCTCCTTTTCAAATTCCTTCTTTGACACGAGGTCAATATCCTCATCACTGTCATCACTACTTGAGACATTTTGGACCACAGCCTCCAGGATTGGTTCCTTTTTCTTTTTAGTACCATTGCTAGCTTTTCTTCTTGGTGACCTCTCTCTAACTTTTGGTGGCTCTTCATCAATAGCTTTCTTTGATTTTCTCTTTGGTGATCTTTCTCTGATTCTTGAACTGGATTGGGATAAGTCAGGAATTTTACCAATGTCATTGCTAGGCTTTGTAGAAACTTGCTCATTCTTGATAGTCTCTTGGTCAACTTCGATGTCTTTCGACTTGCTAGCCTTTCTTGGGGATCTTCTGGGTTTTGACTCTTCTTCTAGAGGTTCAGGGGTAACTGCTCTAGTTTTCTTTCTTGTCTTTTCAACTGTCAGCTTCTCTTCAGTCTTCTTCGTGGATTTTGACTTTGACATGACTTGGATGCCATCATCATTAGCAACAACATTCTTAAGTTCCAGTAGTTTACTGGCAGCTTGTGGTCTAATGTGATCATTGAACAGATCAATCAAGTCCTTCTTCTTAGCATGACTTGGGTATTCGACATCATGCTGCATCAACACGTTTCTAAGTTGGGCAACTTTGTATTTAGCAGGATCGAAATCTTTTTGTCTGGATTAGTATATGTTAACAAAAGTGACAGATCACAAAAAAGTGTTGGTGACCACTGTGAACAACAACTCTAAAACTCACCCGGTTGTAGATATTCCTCGGGATCCATATTCACCTGTGATAATTCCGGTAATTTTCAAGCAAATCAGCTAGTTCCTAGTTAACAAAGGCTCCTTTTAACGTATGTATTTTCAGTGTGTTTTTGTGCTTTTTCTTTGTTTGTTTTGATTCTGAAATTTTGTTGGAAACGTTTGATTACAGAACGAGTTCGCGACCAAAGAGGGAGATATAGATCACGTGTGCAATTAATCTTTGATATAGTTTGGTGTTTGGATGTTACAAAAGGTGTCGAAAATGAAATACAAGCTGGTCATTTCTTTTGGGGGGCCATTAATTTAGGTCATTAAAGTATTAAAGTATTTAAGACAAGCCAATTTCAGCATCTTTCTTCCAGTAGAAGATGCCAGAGAAACATGAAGAGAAACCAGATTTCAACCCTCCTAATGGGAAGATTGGTAAATACCAAATTATCAGAACTTTAGGGGAGGGTTCCTTTGGTAAGGTCAAGCTTGCCTACCACTTAACCACTGGCCAAAAAGTTGCCTTGAAGATCATTAACAGAAAGACACTTGCTAAATCTGACATGCAGGGTAGAATTGAGAGAGAGATTTCATATTTACGTTTGTTAAGACATCCTCACATTATCAAGTTATACGATGTTATTAAATCAAAGGATGAAATCATCATGGTCATTGAATTTGCTGGTAAGGAATTATTTGATTACATCGTTCAGAAAGGTAGAATGCCTGAAGATGAAGGTAGAAGGTTTTTCCAACAAATTATCAGTGCTGTTGAGTATTGTCATCGTCACAAAATTGTTCACAGAGATTTGAAACCTGAAAACTTGCTGTTAGATGATTCTTTGAATGTAAAGATTGCTGACTTTGGTCTATCAAACTTCATGAGTGATGGTAACTTCTTAAAGACAAGTTGTGGTTCTCCAAATTATGCTGCCCCTGAAGTCATCAGTGGTAAGCTGTACGCTGGCCCGGAAGTTGATGTTTGGTCATGTGGGGTTATTTTATATGTGATGCTTTGCGGTCGTTTACCATTTGATGATGAATTTATCCCAGCTTTATTCAAAAAAATCAGTAATGGTGTTTACACAATTCCAAACTACTTAAGTCCAGGGGCTAAGAATTTATTAACTAGAATGCTTGTTGTCAACCCATTAAATAGAATCACTATCCATGAAATCATGCAAGATGAATGGTTCACCACCAACATCTCGGAGTACTTGCTACCAAACGACGTTCCAAAGAAACATCATGATGAAATTGATGAAAGTGCTGTTACACATTTGATCAACACTATGGGTTATGATAGAATTGAAATCTTGGAAACGTTAAAGAACAACACACAAAACGAAATCATGGATGCATACCTACTAATCAAAGAGAACAAAAAGTTGATCGATGACTTAAAGAAGAGTGGCCAAGGTGAACATGATAAACTGGACACTTTCTTAAGTCAATCCCCACCACCAACTGTATCCTCACTTGATACATCAACAAGACGTACAAAAGAAGAAATCACATACCAAGCCTTATCACCAAATGCTATATCTAAAAAAGATTTGCAGACTACCATCGCTATCCTACCATCTTCTTTACCACAAATTCACAGAGCTAATATGGCCCAGTATGGTTCAGAATCAGCTACTAAGATCAATCCAATGAGTACTAAAAAATCTAAAACAAGATGGCATTTTGGTATTAGATCTAGATCATACCCACTGGACGTGATGGGTGAAATTTACAGAGCATTAAAGAATCTGGGTGCTGAATGGACCAAGCCTAAAGAAGATGAACTATGGACGATAAGAGTTCGTTGGAAATATTCACCAAATTCAGCAGATCATGATGAAGATAAACCTCCAATCCCAGATATGATGAAGATGATTATACAGTTGTTCCAACTGGAGCCAAACAATTACTTGGTCGATTTTAAATTTGATGGTTGGGAGAGCAGTGATGGTGCGGTTGTGCCCACAAATGAAGTTAGTAAAAACGATGATGAAATTAGTTCTTTCAGTGCTTATCCATTCTTACATCTTGCCACCAGATTAATTATGGAACTAGCCGTTAACAGCCAAGGTGGTTGATCTACGGGCTCTTATATTTATGGCGCATTGTACAATAGTATTATTTGCAATTGTTTACGAGAATTTTGATGCTTCCTTATTCGCCTACCTATACATGAACACTATGTAATTTTGTAATCACATACAAAATCTAAACACGAACCCGACACGCTTCAGAGATCACTCATAGAAAAATCAACGCGTCGCGTATCCCTCTGAGTTCCCCAGATAAGCTTCGTTACTTTCCTTATTTGTCGAAATGGCGTGCCTTAATAGCCAAACGCGTGTAATTTGTTGATGTTCCATGTGAAATACATTTCCTAATTGGGTAATTATCTTTTTCTGTTGTTGTAGTTTCACCGCAGAAACATGCATACAAATGTAAACAAACGGTTTTCCCAAAGAAATAAAAGAAAAAGGTACAACAACGACGGTCTTGAGTATTAGTTCAAACTTACTCTCCACTCCATATCGAAGAACGAACACTAGAGGTTGATCGGCATGCAGACACTTCAATTGAGAGACGACTTGACACAAGTCCATCAAAGGATCCACAAGGCTAAAAAGATGGTTGTGCTAACAGGTGCTGGTATCTCCTGCAACGCCGGTATCCCAGATTTCAGATCAAGCAATGGCTTGTACAACATGACAGAGTGCAACACCAACATCAAGGGGAAAGACTTGTTTGATATCTCCCTCTTCAACTCCGAGGATACCATTCGGTGTTTTGCCAAATTCATGTCAGCACTTTATTCAAGTACATTAGGAGCCCAACCAACGAGGACACACAGATTTATTCAAGAGCAAAGAAACAAAGGGAAGTTGCTGAGGTGCTATACACAAAATATTGATGGCCTAGAGGCAAGGGTGGGATTGAATATGAGCTATGCACATGAAGGTAAAGCTACTCTATTACAAAAATGGAAGAAATTGAATGTGGTTCAACTTCACGGTGATTTGAACACACTAACGTGCACTTCTTGCTTGAGAGTCCAAGATTGGGAAATTGAGTATCACCAAAGCCTCCAGAATGGTGAACTTCCAGATTGCCCTAAATGCATAGAGCAATTGAACACAAGAATGTTAATGGGCAAGAGATGCACTGGTAATATTGGAGTATTGAGACCAAACATTGTGCTTTATGGTGAAAATCACCCACAATCAGAGATCATCACCACAGGTCTGAACTCAGACATGAAAACTAGACCAGATCTGCTAATAATTATGGGTACTTCGCTGAAAGTTCATGGGGTAAAGTCTCTTGTGAAATCCATGTCAAAAGTTGTTCATTCCAGAGGTGGAATAGTCATTCTTGTTAATAAAGACCCATTAGCAGGTTGGAATGGCATAATAGATTACCAAATTCAATCAGACTGCGATCAATTTGTTGATGGCTTGCAAAAATACGAAAGTTCACAAACATCACTACAGACACCACCAACAACACCGAAGAAGAAATACCGTATCCAAGATATCTTGAACACACCATCACCATCACCATCAAGAAAGAGAAAACAAATCGAGATTTTCAATGATGCCAAAGAATACCCAACTCCAGGAGAATCACCAAGAAAATCACCTCGTTGTGTAAAAGCTATCGATTTCAATATAAACGCAGAGATTACCACACCAAAAAAGAAAATCTCCAACAGTACACAGAATTCAAACTTTGTTGCATGATGATCTACTAAGATGATAGCCATTGAGTGCCCACTTGCGGAACTAGATCAAGTGTCTGGTTATGGTTATATTATGATTGAATGATTATGTGTGAACAAGTTGATCACATGAATATAAATTTATTGTTAAAGATTTAATATATATACAAAGTTTATTCGGGATCCCAATTCCGTCCAGTCATGTCTCAGTAGAATGAATTTCCCCCACAATTTCTAATTAAATTCGATCGGCGCAAATACCAAAAAGGCAAAACATCTCAGATATTAACTTAAGACCAACTAATTGACAGTTTCCCCAATTATATTAATCCACATTAATGCGCACGCAGCTTGTTATAATATTAATTGCATATAATTGATGATCTCAATTGTTCTCGGACTTTCCCTTTTGAGCTTTCCGCTCAGTCATCATCAACACCCCCAGCTTTTGAATAATTATATAAATTAAAGAGGTTCCCTCTTGGACGTTGTCATCAGGGACACGTAGGTAATCATCATAATTAGCAAGTAACAACCGACATTTTATCTTTAATCCACAATGTCGACACCTGTCCAAGCTCAACTTCCAGAAACCATGATCGCCTCTGTCTTTAGAGGTCCAAGAGATGTCCACGCTGAGAGGGTCCCTGTTCCTAGGCTCCAGACACCAAAGGATGCTATCATAAAGATCAAGGCCACAGCCTTGTGTGGTACTGAATTACACATGTTTAGAGGTGATGTTGTCCCAAAATCTAACGGTTACATCACAGGCCATGAGTTCAATGGTACTGTTGTTAGTGTGGGTGATGAGGTGCAAAATTTCAAAGTTGGTGACGATGTCTTGAGTACCTTCACATCTCAATGTGGAGAATGCTGGGCTTGCAAAGATGGACTAAGTTCAAGTTGTGTTGATTCTAAAGTTTTCGGTACTTGGGCCCTTGATGGTGGTCAAGCTGAATATGTGAGAATTCCATACGCTGATAACGTGCTATATCCATTACCTAAAAACATGAACAGAGTCACTGCATTGTTGATGAGTGATATCTTTCCAACAGGTTGGTTGTGTGTCAATAATTATTTAAAAAAGATCTTGTATAATGAGGAGAAGAAGAAGAACAATGTTGTCTTACAACTCGGAGCTGGTCCTGTTGGGTTATGCTGTGTTGCAGCTGCAAAAGAAGTTGGTGTGGGTACCTTATACATTGCGGATACTGTTGAATCTAGATTAGAACAAGCAGAGAAGCTAGGTGCGATTCCAATAAACTTGAACAACGTGAAGGACGTTCCAAACTACATTAAGAGTGTCACTGATGGTCGTGGTGCTGATGCTATCTTTGAAGTTGTCGGTAATGCTGCCGCTTTGAAATTAGCATTCGATTCTGTCCGTTCTGCTGGGTTTATCTCTTCTGTTGGTTACCATCATGAACCTTTGCCCTTTGATGGACTTGAATGTTACTTGAAGAACATTTCCTTACAATTCGGTAGATGTCCAGTCCGTTCTATCTTTGACGATTCTTTCAAAGTATTTGAAAAGATCAGTCATAAATTTGACGACTTTGTCGATTTGGTGCTACCATTAAGTGAAGTTGATAAGGCATATGATATCTTTGATCAACACAAGGCAAGAAAAATTGCATTCGAGGTTTGATGTATAGTTTTGATCACAAGATGTTAATTTCATGTAGTCCTTTCTGAGTCTTTCAATTCGCCTTCTTGAGATAAAACCTCTTTAGACGGACATGAAGGGAATATATATTCCTGATATATTGATTAACTCATAAAATCTAATCAGCTCTATGCTGCTCGCTGCTCATCATGCTGATGTAATATGTCAAGGCCCAAAACGGAAATTCTCCGTTTGCCGTTTGTGTCAAAATAAAACACAAAAAAAGAAACGACTACATCTATGATTTGAACACAAAAAAAAAAAAAAAAAAAAAAATTAAAAATTAAAAGTTCTCATTGAACAACCAAAAATTAATGAAAAGTTAGGAAAAGTTGCCTACAAAACCTCTTGAGAAAATCTATTCACCACCACAATCCTATCCCCCTCCCATTTCCCCCTTAAATTATCAGCAATCGCAGTATGCCAGACCATCGCTTTAAGAACAAAAGATCCAATTCGGTTGTTTATGGCTCACAGGGAAAGGCTCTCTATATTCCAGATGAGAGTACTCCACTACTGGATGATTCCTATAATGACATTGAAGAAAGAGAACTTCTCAAAGACAATAATATCCAAACCAATTCAGATTCCAGTATAAATTCCACTTGGGAAGAAGCCATTGCCAAGGGCCTCATCAAAACTAACTTTGCATTTGAAACTAAATCATTGATCAATTCGTCATGGCCTATGATCATCACATTTTTATTACAAAACTCATTCTCTTTAGCATCCATCTACTCTGTTGGTCATTTGGGTAAGGCTCCATTGGCTGGGATCACATTGGGCTCCATGACTGCTAACATAACAGGGTTTGCCGCCATCCAAGGTTTGACCACTTGTTTAGATACCCTTTGTTCCCAGGCCTATGGCGCAGGTAAACATGGTCTTGTGGGCTTGAACTTTATCCGTTGCTCAATTTTTGCCATCACATGCTTCATCCCGATTGGATTCATTTGGTTTGGCTTTGCTGATCAAGTATTGCATTTATTCGTCAAGGATTATGATCTTTGTTTGATTGCTTTCCATTATTTGAGAATTGTTTGCTTTGGTGTCCCTGGGTTCATCTTGTTTGAGTGTGGTAAAAGATTTTTACAATCACAAGGTTGCTTCCATGCATCAACTTACGTCTTGATAATTTGTGCTCCACTTAATGTCTTTTTCAATTGGCTGCTAGTTTGGAAACTTGGAATGGGATATATTGGTGCCCCAATAGCCATTACATTAAACTATTGGTTGATGCCTTTAGGCCTATTAGTTTTCACTTTATTCAACAAATCGTTCTTGAAATGTTGGCCTGAAAATCTCACATATCCACAAGTTTTCCAAAATTGGTCAAAAATGGTTGAATTAGCATTACCTGGTATCATTATGGTTGAAGCTGAATTCTTAGGTTTTGAAATCATCACTTTAATGGCTTCCAACTTGGGTACTGCTGAATTAGCTGCTCAAAGTGTAATTTCTTCTATTTGTGCCTTATTCTATCAAATTCCATTTTCTGTTTCCATTGCCACAGCTACAAGAGTTGCCAATTACATTGGTGCCTCATTAGCGGATAATGCTAAGATTTCATGTAAGGTTTCCATAACCATTGGCTTATGCATTGGATTGATGAACTCATTTATTGTTTACACTTATCGTGAGTTTATTGTTTCATTCTTCACCAATGACAAGGACGTGATCCAATTGGCTTCAAATACTATTTGTATAATCTCTTATATGGAAATTGTTGATTGCTTAAATGCTTGTTCAGCTGGTTGTTTAAGAGGTCAAGGTTTACAAAGAATTGGTGGGTTTATTAACATTTTTTCCTTTTACGTTGTTGGTATTCCTATCAGTTATACCTTGAGTTTCAAATATGGCCTAGAGATCAAAGGTTTATGGATGGGTATTGTTTGTGGTTTAACCGTTATTAGTCTACTACAAGGATTCTTTGTCTTTACTTCAAATTGGGACAATATTGTTGATGATGCTAAAAGGAGAAATGATGTTGATTAACTACATAGAAATTTTGGTAATGGTTTTTAGGTTATAATAGCGGGTTAAAAAAAGGTGGTCACATGAAATATAATAAGCAACTATCACTCAGAATTTCTCTATGTAGTTTTCGATTTTATCTTCAAGTGTTGTAGTAGTGTTCAACTTGAGACCCAACTAGTGTTTGTTTGGTTGGTGGTGTTGAGTGGTGGATAATGACACTTACATTTGTTAACTGAGATGATGGTTATTACATTTCCAACAAAGGAAAGTAAAGCCAAGATGACTAAAAGAAAGATTCCAATTAAAGCAAACCACCAGTACTTCTCTCTTTGTCTGACCATTTGAATGGTTCTTTCGTCGGCAAACAAATTTCCAAAGGTTTCCAATAGGGTTGTTTTCTTTGGTGCTGAATTGCCTTGACTTGCACATATAGCTGTGGATTTGATGGTGTTCTTTATATCTTCTTTAAATTCAATGAGTTGTGTGCTTGTGATCTTCATTGGTAGTCCTTCTAGTCTGGTGTTCATAATCTTTTTTAATTCTTGTCTCTGCCCTCTTGCGATTCTGCTTTCGATCCGAACATCGATGACACTCTTTAACTTAAAGCAAAAGTATTGGGCAGCAATACTTTGGTGTTCATCCGTAATGTTATCTTGAATCAGTTTCGTCAGGACTAAGACTGAGACCAAAAAAGCAATCTCTGCATTGAATGGAGAGCGTAATGTCTTGAATACATCTTGAGCATTCGTGGAAATCTTTTCCAAAGTCAGTTTACTTGGCCTGAAGCATAAGTCAACACCGTTCAGTTCAACTTCCTCTTCCTTCTCCAAGTAACACTTGAAATTTGAAGCACCAAGAGTGTGAATGATAACATCAGAAACCGGGAATGTGAAGAAAGATTTGGCTTCTTCTGGTGGAAGGGACTCGATAACTTCGAAAAGCATGGTGGCTTACAGTCTTCCCAAGACTTGTATAAGGAAAAGAAGCATAGAGATAATCAGTTTTCAACACATAGGTTTTATCTTTTGTAAACCACAAAGTTATTGACACAAAAGCGAGCTCATTAAAGTGATTTTCAGAGATTATGAAGCCCTGGTTTCTAGTCACACGTGACCGTTTATTCAAATTGTGACAAGTTGAGACATATATATATATATTGCTGTAGGATGTTGCAGGATTGAACAATAGCTTCGACTGTTTGCACTGTGTACTTTGAGCTTTGAATAGTTGCATCAAGCTGAGTGTGACTATTTCGAAAGCACAGTAGCTTCGATCTATTAGATAAGAGATCTAAATCAGGTAAATTGCTAGAACCTAGTGCCTTTCATCAACATTATAATGCCATCGCCGTTCATTAACGATACTTATCACCATCCGTAAACTAGCTGTAATTTCTACTTCTCTTGCTTGAGTTTGGGGAATTTTCACAACTCCTTTTAAGAACATTCTCATATTAATGAAGGTTCCTTAACTTACTTCCGTTGTTTTGGAATCTTCTTTGTCTTGGTCAGCCTTGGTAAGATCTTCTATGAGCGAACAGACTTTTAATTGCTGATAGACTGTTGAAATGGGTAAACTTAGCACTGTGTTCACAGAAGTTAGCGAGTATTCTTGCATGGACTTCTTCTTACTGACTTTTAAAGAACTTTAAAGAACCTTATTGCTCCATCTATTAGATCTTCTAGAGCTTGCAAGGGACAATTGAAAGATATGAAAGAGCATGGACCTCCTTAAGAAGGTGCTTTAAGAAGTACCAAAGGTAATCTGACAGTGAAATCACAAAAGAGTGCTTCGAAGATTCCAAAGACAAGAACATGAACCAGGTATCTTAAATCCCTTCACAGATTTGACTTGGGGGACTTTGAACACAAGTTTTAATGCAGATATTTGGAAGAGCCTTGTCAAGTTCCTTCAGATGAACTGATACTCGATGCAGTATCATGTTTGGCGAAGGATTCAGGAGAGAAATCTATCAACAGTTATTCCAATACTGTAAATACAGACAGAAAGTTTGTCTTTGCGGAGGACAAAGGGTTCCCCACCAATTATATACAAAGCCCAAACGCCTTTGAACTGATGATCACCATCAAGCCATATCAGCAATTTAGTCCCACTCAACTCGAGATCATGAGTCTTTCAAATGGCTCTCTAATTATGGATGAGCCTAAACAGAAGAAGGTATAGTGGGTAAATTATTATTGACATTAGAGTCACTGACAGAACTTGTGAGATCTCAAAACAATGTCAGAAGATTATCAGAGGCGTCACTTGTCAAAGATGCCGATTCATACCCACAACAGGCTACTGAAAGATTAAATGAATCATCTGAAATTTTCCACAAAGTTGAGTCTTTCAAGATCGATCGATGATGTGGTGCACAAAAGGACCTGGTTTCCAACAGTAATCAAGTTCTGAGACCACTGAGAAAGCCTTAGCATGTGAAATCTTGGGGTTATCTATAGTTACCGACAGCCGATGTTGGTCTTCATCAAACAGTTGATGTGGAACAATTTTTGATGTATTAATCGGAGTATCTTTGTAAATTGGTCCCATCATCACATCCAACACTATTTGCGAGAAAGTCCAAGATAAGGGTAGATTGTACTTTCTATTACCATGTAATCCCTGGGAAAGTTGTGCTACTACAGATCACAACTAACAATATCACAAGATTCGCTGTTGGAAAGATCTATCTCGCTTATCATCAATCCTTGAGTACCGAATTTAAGATTGATTATGGGGCTCTGTTGTTGAGTTGGATATGGAAACTAGCCTCGTGTCTTTTAAGATTAACACATTAAGTCAGGTTTGTGTTTAAACTAGTCACTTGAAAGCTCCAGTAATAAGGCCACATGCTCATCCACAGATATACGTTTCTGGATTTCCACGCCATGTGCCTACAGAATACTTTATATAGTGTATCATATACAACAGAAACAACAAAAAATGGATATATTTCTCATGTCAATTTAATTACAATCATATAAATATCTCCTAATTTTTTATACTCTTGTGTACCTTCAACTATATATATCTGCAATATTTTGTCATGACATGGCACATATGGCAAAGAGAAGACAGACTCATGGAGTGTGTTTTAAATTATTTCCACTGTTCAGTGGCCAAAGTTTCAATCAAATCATAATAAGCTGCCAAATCGATTCTGCAATATTCACTAAGGAACAATTGATTTTGGTAATCACTCCACAAATTGACTCTGCATTTGTCAAACTCATCCACAAACTTCTCTCTACCGATTTCCATAATTTCCTCTAGACTCAATCGATCCAAGAAAGGTGTAGGCCCCCAAAACTCAGGAGCAACTCTCAAGTACGATGTCATTATTGGACACTCGATCTGTTGCTTTCTGAAAAGCACATCAAAAGGATACTTATCAAAGTCTGATATTCTTGGCCAGTCAAATGTTTGGTGATCGATGGGGACGCTATATCGTTTTCCAACAGGTATCCCCCTTGTGGGTCTGAAGACTTTTGAACCAGTGATCAAATCAAGGTATCCGCGGGATCGAGAGTATATTCTATTCATAGGTTCATTTATCTTGACATAATCTATTGGCTCTGTGGATTCACCTCCATATAAATTTAAAAACTCGAAGTCTGGCAGGACTATTTCTAATATTCTTTTTGGTCTCTTATCACTCAGTAATATCAGGTTCTCTAAAAACACATCGACGTTTTGAATACCAAGATTTAACCCATCTTTCAGTTTCATCCCTAAATAGTTATGAACATCGAATATCAATGGACCATATTCTGAAAAGGTTTTCAAATTTGGGCGAAGGGTGAATTGTAAAGGTCCATCATTCATTAAAATGAAAAAGGAATCGGTACAATCTCTTAGTGACCGGAATGTTTCAGAGTACCTGAGATAGTTGAACTTGACATCAGATGGATATACAATCCATATTGAAATGTATTTGGCAATGACTGGTTTCAACTCAAGTATTGAATTGAGAGCTTTAAACGTTGACATATAGTCCTTCAACTGTGGACCATATTCGAAACCAAACTCTTCAATGATTATCTGATTAATCTCTATGGGGAAACGAAGCATGTTAATAGATAAGAGGTTATAGAATCTACTCTCATTGGAACAATGATATCAATTTATAAATCAAATTTTTTGATGATTCTCATGAGAGCTTAAAGAGATCAGTATATACTGGTATGATAACTTCTCGGCCGAGAAACCCCTTCGCGAACTTGTTCTGTAAATGACGCGTGAAGTTGAAAATTTACGCGTCATTTTTATCTCTTTAGCGACACAATTTAGTAAACTTCTCCTTAAACACTTCCCAAATACATGACTTTAAGGGACTCCAGAGTGGTGTATTTTCCAACTGGAGCATCTGAAATCTCCATCTTACTACTCCCACACCCACGCTTGACTACCCCTGCTAATTATGCCCTTATAGACTCAATACTTTATGAATTAAAAGAGATCAATGGTAATAACCCACATCTGTCCAATAACCATTTGAGGCCCCTAACAAAGAAAGACGGGCTACCCGTGAGGTCCCTGATCCTGGAAAACTTAAACCCCGGTGAAGATGGTATGATCCTTGAGAATGGAAATGTCATAATGACCACCAAATTCGATTTGACTTACTCTTTGATTGGAATCTTTCATAGACAAAAAGAGAGCAATAGGTTCAATTCGTTTGAAGATCTGAGTGACTCTATCGGGAAGGAACTACCAGTGGATCAACTTCCCGAATCACTCTTGAAATCATCATTGAGTAAAATATCAGAAACAATCATAGAAAATGATGAATTGTTCTATAAATACTCAGAGTCAAAGACATTAGAATTTTTGAAATCAAAAGTTCATAAAATCGCCACATCATTTCCAGAATCTATATTTGAAGCTTTGCTGAAACCATCACTATACCCATTAAATATTGATGAAGCTATCCCTGAAGAAATAACCAATTTGGCCAAGATCCAATATTCAATCTATCTATTATCGTCTTGTTTACCATTACAATGGGAACAGACTTTAAACAAGGACTATGATTTGGCTAAATTACAAGAATATCTTTCCAATATAAAGAGACAAAGACTTGAGAAAAAGATTGCAGAGGAACAAATCGCCTCGTTAAATCAAACTAGTGTTGGTAATAAGAGAAATGGTAATAATGGCAATAGAGGTGGTTCAGCAAAGAAGAAACAAGTTGTTAAAAAGCCAATTGTAAAGCTCTCAAATGGTCCCCTAGATTCATTTTTTGGTGGGAAAAAGAAATAAACGTGTCTTACGGAGTATACAAAGACATAATAACGTTACGTATACTTCTTCTTCTTCTGCAATATTTACATGTAATTTCAAATAAAACTTCCCGGTCATCTCATCATTTTAGGGTTTCAACTTGGGATGGTTCAGGTTTCTTCTCAAGACTCTTATTAACTTGGTTATAAATACCCATACCACTTGAAATAAAAGAACCCAAGTCATTCAAACCAGCTGGGACAATCACTGTATTGGTCTCTTTGGCTAATTTACCAAAAGCTTCAACATAGTGTTCGGCCACTTGTAAGGAAACAGCGTCTTTACCACCTGGAGTTTCGTTAATGGCCTTCGCAATACGTTCAATCCCTTCGGCAGTGGCCTTAGCCTTAGCAACAATAGCTTCAGCTTCACCATTAGCCTCGTTTATACTTTGAGCCTTTACAGCTTCAGAAGCCAAAATCTTAGATTCCTTTTCACCCTCGGCGATATTAATAGCTGATTGTCTATGACCTTCAGAGTCCAAGATCTCGGCACGCTTTGAACGTTCAGCACTAACTTGTCTATGCATTGCTTCCAAAACATTTTGTGGCGGATGGATATCTTTAATTTCATAACGTAAACAAGTGATTCCCCAATCATGGGCAGCTTCGTTTAAAGCGGTGGTGATATTATGATTCAATGATTGACGTTCACGTAAGACGTGGTCTAAAGTCAATTGACCAATCTCTGATCTCATTGTAGTTTGAGCCAATTGAGAAATGGCATATTCGGCATCCTCAACACCATAGGAGGCCTTATATGCATCAACAACTTTGATATATAGAACACCATCCATCTCTAACGTGACGTTATCAGATGTGATGGCACTCTGTGAAGGGATTTCAATGGCAGCTTCTTTCAATGATTGAACATACTGGATCTTATCAATGAATGGTAGCAAAATGGCTAACCCAGGATCCAAGATTCTGTGGAACTTACCCATTCGCTCAACTACCCATGCTGTTTGCTGTGGAACGAATCTTACCACTGTATTAGCAGGTAATCTATCCTGCTGGAAGAAACTTAGTGGAGATGAACCATTGGAATAATGTGCAATCTGTTGAGGAAAACGCTTGTTTAACAAGAACTTGCTCTGGTTCGTGACTCTGCAGGTAGTTCTTAATGACAACATGACAAATCTTTAACACAAATCAACCGGTGGAAATCACCAAATTGAGTCTTCTTTTTTTATCATTTCTTTAAACTTCCTTTTAAACTTCTCTTTTTTTGCCGTCAAAATAAAAGTGCCCAAGTTTTATGACACCCGAACACCAAGTAAATACCTCATTAAAAAAAATTTAAACCAGAACAAATCTTGGGAAAAGGCCTTGGAAACAGGCCTAAACACCACCAAACGGAAACTTTGACACTTTGAAATATGGGTAAGGATATAGAAGTCTCCTTAAACGAGCGTGAATTTGTCACAGAGGCCTTGAAGCAAAAGATTAGAACCGATGGTCGTCAATTGGACCAGTTCCGTGATGTGCACATCGAGCTTGGTGATGAGTATGGCTTTGTCGATGTCAGACTTGGCAAGACCCGTGTTGTTGTCAGAATCAGTGCAGAGATAGTGAGTCCTTATGAAGATCGCCCATTCGAAGGGCTTTTCCAAGTCGCCACCGAGATTAGTCCGATGGCCTCTGCCATGTTTGAAAATGGTCGACAGAGTGACGATGAGCTGTTGATTACCAGAGCTGTGGAGAAAGCCGTAAGGAGATCAGGTGCCCTGGATTTGGAATCCCTGTGTATCATTGCCGGATCTAAATGTTGGTCCATCAGAGCAGATGTGCACTTCTTAGACTATGATGGTGGGTTTATTGATGCCAGTTGTATCGGTGTCATGACCGCTTTACAACACTTCAAGAAGAACGATATCACAGTTAGCGGTGAGCAAATCATAGTGCATAGTGTGGAGGAAAGAGAACCTGTTGAACTGTCGATTCTTCATGTGCCTGTTTGTGTCTCATTTGCCTTTTTCAACCCAAATGGGATTGAGGAGAACATCAAAGGTGATGCTAATGAGATTTATGTCATTGATGCTACGTTACAAGAAGAATTGCTACAGGATGGTGTACTAACAGTGACCATCAACAAGAACAAGGAAGTGTGTCAAATTTCAAAGGCTGGTGGGTTGCCCATGGATGCTCTCACTTTACTGAAATGCAGTCAAGAGGCCTTCAGCATTGCTGAGAAGATTACACAACAAATGCGCAAAGTGCTGAATGATGATTACAAGAGAAGAAACGCTGGTATCCAGTTTAGAGAATTGCAAGCTGAAAATGATAGATATGCTAAGGAATAAATGAACATACTGTGTGAAAGACCAATGTCGGGTTTAAGCGGCTTTAGAAATGTGATCCTCGTAAAAGTACCTAGTTCTGTCCTTGTTCAAGATAAACCCCCTTTTTCGATCACCTTTGAAAGGCCACACGCTCTAGTCTCTAGTACCTGGAATCCTTGTAAATGTTGATAAAACACTTTAAACATTGAAGAGGATCATCTCATCTTTGCTGCTACCCTCTTTAACTTCGTACCAGGAAGGTTTTTTTTTGGGTACAATTAGACGAGAAAAACACCTTTGTATGAGAGAGAGAGAATACGCTTGAACAAACTTTCATTGAGAAGGAAACCACAAATGATTATCAACGTACTGCTGCTCATCGTGCTGGTATTTATGTGCTCCTTTGCATATGGCAAATACCTCGAATCCCAACGTGATATCCATGAATTGGCCC
This sequence comes from Taiozyma dajiaensis, assembly GCA_030579075.1. Taxonomy (NCBI): domain Eukaryota; kingdom Fungi; phylum Ascomycota; class Saccharomycetes; order Phaffomycetales; family Wickerhamomycetaceae; genus Taiozyma; species Taiozyma dajiaensis. The sequence goes on from JAKUAB010000042.1 coordinate 43,916, forward strand.
TAAATCAACAATCCAACATCTCCAATAGTCGTAAAGAAAACGAGACTGCCATTTACAGAAACATCCAGACTCCACATGAGATGCCATTGATCACTGGTCTTCAAATTAGACAAGGGTTTAGACTCCGCAATGGTAATATCCGTGATATATGGTCTGTGGTGATGAGCCAGAAGAACAAGGAGGGCAGATTCCAGTTTGGTAATACAATTGTAAACACAGACAATTTGAATGCAGTTTTCAAGAGACTGCATCAGTTCTTTGTTCATAATGATGGCTATAAGATCGGTATTTGTGTCCCTTCTCATAGCTACGAGGGGTTTGTTGCCTCAATGGCTTGCTTCATCTACGGTTTAACAGTGCATGCTTTCGACTCACCACCCAGATTCCAGCCAGAGGTTGATATAATGATTGTTAGTGAGAAACAATTGACATTCATTTCCAGTTGGAAATTCAAATTGGTCCTTGTTGTTGCTGAGGATGATAAGTCTTTCGGCAAAGGTCATTTGAACTGGAGGGAACTTGGTGATCTTGATTCATTGAAAGACGATGTCTACGAATACAAATACGATTCAAGTTACGACCAAGGAACCCCATTGATTGACACTCATGAATTTGAAACTACATCTTACACGCACCAAAACTTTGTTAGTGCGACCGCCAACTTAGTGAAAGGTATTCCATTAGGTCACGAATTAAGCTCTAGAGATAAACTTATGGTGAATTCTTCAAAATCACATATCAACTACTGGCCAAAGATCTTCAGTACGTTACTGTTTGGTGGCTCTGTCGTATTATCTACAGCTACAAAGCTAGACTTGTCTTCCCAGCCTACAATCTTAACCGTTGAATCATCGCTGATTAAACCTATCTTGTCACATCAATCCAATTGGTTCCATCAATTGAAGATCAACAGAGCATTACATTTGTTTAGTGAGGGTATCTTTAGTGATTCTGCATCTTTACCACAATTCAAATCATTGAGGCTGATATACCTTGATACCTCTAATGAGAGAATTTCAAGCTCAGATCTAACTTTGCTAAGGGCCCTTATAGGTACAAGAATTATTACTGAAAGATTTACAAAAGGTGTCCTCGGAGCAATCCTTTCAACGAATTTCTATGATTATAGAGTGTTTTCCAAGGATCTAACAAACAGAGGCTCAAGTTCTCAGTCATTGGAGATCAAATTATTCCGTTATAAAGATTTGGACATTGATAAGAAGCACGGTGAATTATGCATTAGAGGGTTCATAATTGGTAAACCTGTCGAAAATCAAAGGCTGGATAGAGCTATTCATCAAGGTGAAAGAGTCGGTAGCGAAGGTTGGATGCCAACTGGTATTGTTGGTAAATTTGGGTTCGATGGCTGTTTCTACGAAGACTAGCAGGTATATGGCACAACAAACTAGGTGCAATATCGATTTAACTTGTTTCTCTGCAATTCGAGCAATAGTAGTCCTACCAATTATAAAACGCAATCTTTAGGAAGAACGCTGTTAGCAAGAATTTCCAACCCGCTTAATTTAGTTGGTCAAGTAGTGAGACACTTCGGCCCTATCTGTATGTCGAGGCTTCCTTTCTTCCTTCGATTGATTATCATAGTGCTTAAGCACTGAAGTTTCAAATTTTATACCAAAGGTATAAAAAGGTTTGAATTCTCTTCTTCACACCCAAGCAAGAGCACTTGAAGCTGATAACTAACAAATACAGTAATGGAACATCGAATAGGAGATAATGAGAATTCACCAACTTCAATTTCCGATGCCATTATCAGCAACCTTGATACTGAAAGCTTCTGGAAGGTCCCAAAATCTGATTCGATTACTTTAACTCATGTATTTATTCCACAAGGCTGTACTTGAAAAAGATGACAAAGGCATATATCAGAACTGATGGAGAACTTTACTAAGTATCCTAACTTTTGGCTTGCAGAGCAGTCAGAGGACAAAGTAGAATTGAAACTAATACAGCTTACTTATGAAAAGTCTTGACTTAGTATATACTCTATCTATGGTCACTGCTTTTGTCTCTTGACATTTCTAACTTCATCTGTGGCTTCAGCTTTTCTCTTCATAACATTTCTAATCAGTTTGTCATCATCAATGACCTTCCCCTTCTCAAAACTATGGAGACAAACTTTTAGCGAATCCAGTTCACTCTTCAACACCAACTCACTCATTTTAATATAGTTCACCCTGTATTCTCTAGTTAACTCTTCAGGAATTCTTCTGAAGCTATGACTTGGATACTCATCGATTCTTGATTGGACAATCAGTTCCCAAAGTAAACCGGCTTGTCGAGTCGTTGTGTTTGACTCAACCAATTGATAGCATTTCTTCAGCACTCTATTCACAGTCTTTTGTAGCGTTGAAGGTTCTAATGGTTGGATTTGATGCACTTGAGCCAGCGTGGTCAAGGTTTGAATTAGGATCTTGGATTCTGGTAGCACTTCACCATCGGAATAACAATCATAAGATTCCAATACAATATCTTCTTCAATCTCATCCACATCTGCTTGTGAAATGGCGTCAAAAATTGGTTCTAACAATGAATCACTCAATTTGAAATGATGTTTGTAAACTTCTTGAACATTGCATATTGGAACCTCACCAAAATCAAACTTGGACCCATTCCATTCAACGAAACCATACCTTCTCAGCAGCTCACTGTTTGGATGATCACCATAGGTGTTGTAGACTTGTTCGCCTTTCCTAATATTCTTGACAGCTTTCATCACAAGACAATCAGGTTCATAAAACAAATTGGCATTAGAGAGATGAGTATCAGCGTTCAAAGTGTCAGCAAGGGCAACCATTGATTTGAAATATCCGTCAAATTTAACCACTTCATCATCCTCTTGGTCCTCGTCAAAATCTGGTCTTTCGACATCAAAGGAATATGAAAGGATTGTACTGGCAACTTGATGGAAAGTCTCTAATGACACTTCGATATTCATCCCCAGATCCTCCAACGCTGAAGGTATCAGTTTGTTATAGGTCTCCTGTGCCTTGTCCTTGCCAATTCTGTCAAGTACCAACGAAGGTTGTAAAGATTGTAATTGATCATCAGTCCAATACATCAGTGAGTGGAACTGTTCAGGTAGGACTTTGAAATATGGAGCCCATTTGGAGTTATCACCCAGAGAAATTTCAAACAGGATAGTGAGGATGAGCCCTTCCCAATGGTTGTACTTGGTCAGCAGCTTCTCCTTATTATCAGCTATGGCAGAGAGTGTCCCAGTCTCGATGTTTAAAATAGAATTTCTTGGAATAGAGAAGAGGACATGGTCTTCTTGAATGTCTTCCAGAGCAATGATCCCACGGCCCTGTGCCTGTGATCTCAAGTCTGCGATCTGGATTTTTGGCGATACTTGGTAGCCAGACTGTACAATCCAGTTGGCAAAGTTCTCAGTGGCTTGCTTAAAGTCCATTTGTGGCTTTGGAATAAATTTGAACCTAAATAGTTGTCATGACTTATATGTGTATGTGACTTTTTTTTTCCAACTTCTCGGGGTATGCGATGACATGTGGCCCCTAACGTTTACGCGCCACAAAAAATAATGTTTACATAAGGCATTATGTAATAGTACATCAATAGATATATTTGTAGAATGAGTTCGCGGAAGTTGGCCAATTAAACATTAAAATGACATACTTTAAAAAGTGAGTTAGGTATACACTTTCAATCAATTGTTGTTGGACTCCTGTAATTTGTAAAGCCTTACTCATTTCATTTATTTTTGTCGTTAACAAGACAAACATGACGCGTAAACTTTCAACTTCACGCGTCATTTACAGAACAAGTTCGCGAAGGGGTTTCTCGGCCGAGAAGTTATCATACCAGTATATACTAATCTCTTTAAGCTCTCATGAGAATCATCAAAAAATTTGATTTATAAATTGATATCATTATTCCAATGAGAGTAGATTCTATAACCTCTTATCTATTAACATGCTCCGTTTCCCCATAGAGATTAATCAGATAATCATTGAAGAGTTTGGTTTCGAATATGGTCCACACTTGAAGGACTATATGTCAACGTTTAAAGCTCTCAATTCAATACTTGAGTTGAAACCAATCATTGCCAAATACATTTCAATATGGATTGTATATCCATCTGACATCAAGTTCAACTATCTCAGGTACTCTGAGACGTTCAGGTCACTAAGAGATTGTACCGATTCTTTTTTCATTTTAATGAATGATGGACCTTTACAATTCACCATTTACCCAAATTTGAAAACCTTTTCAGAATATGGTCCATTGATATTCGATGTTCATAACTATTTAGGGATGAAACTGAAAGATGGGTTAAATCTTGGTATTCAAAACGTCGATGTGTTTTTAGAGAACCTGATATTACTGAGTGATAAGAGACCAAAAAGAATATTAGAAATAGTCCTGCCAGACTTCGAGTTTTTTGTATTCTTTGAAAGTGAATCATCCATAGAGCCAACGGATTATGTCAGAATGGATAGTGGTCCTCTGGACAGAATATACTCTCCATCCCACGGATACCTTGATTTGATCACCGGTTCAAAAGTCTTCAGATCCACAAGGGGGATACCTGTTGGAGAACGATATAGTGTCCCCATCGATCACCAAACATTTGACTGCGCAAGCATATCAGAATTTGATGAGTATCCTTTTGATGAGCTTTTCAGGAAGTACCAGGTTCACTGTACAATAAAGACATTGTACTTGAGAGTTGCTCCTGAGTTTTGGGGGCCTACACCTTTCTTGGATCGATTGAGTCTTGAGGAAATTATTGAATTTGATAAATATAAGTTTGTTGATGAGGTTGACAAGTGCAGAGCCAAATTGTGGAGTGATTACCACAATCAATTGTTCCTTAGTGAATATTGCAGAATCAATTGGGCAGCTTATTATGATTTGATTGAAACTTTGGCCACTGAACAGTGGAAATAATTTACAACAAACTACTTTTTTTGTGCCATATATCACAACAACTCACTAGACTTTGTACGAGATGCACGAGAGTAGAGAGTATCAATAAGCTTGACGATTTTAGTACATGGAAGTTATATTAGTTAAATTGACATAAAGTATGGTTGATAATTAATCTATAATGTAATCGAACCCACACTCATCTCAGTTTTGTTTTCCTGGGGGGCGAGTATGTACTCGTTACCAATATTCATCCACTTACGGAAAAAAACAGGTTCTTGCTTCCACTATATATAACATCGAATATAATGAAACACGTTAAAAGAGGACTCTGTATTAGAAAACGGGCGTGGTTCTTGATAGTTTTTTTTTTTTTTTTTTCAATAAAAATATGTATTATGTAGTTTAAAAATGAGTTATATAGTTCAGCTTATATCAATGGCCTCTATGGGCCTTTCATCTTAGCTGTTATGATTTATATTGTTGGGTGGGTTAAGAGTTCAATTGTATGTTACTAGAGATGCCTTCCTTAGTATAAAGTCTTCTATTTGTGATTTGTTCGAAAGTATGTTGTAGTCAGTTAGTTTTTTGGTACCGAATCTTCTATGTTGTCTTAGTGCTAGTTTTTTTTTTTAAGGCTTTTTATTTGTATTACGTAATGTTTAAATATGAGTTATATAATTCAGCTTATAATTATGACCTCTTAAAGTCTTTCATCTTAGCTGATGTGATTTATATTTGGTGGGCGGGTGTAGAGTTTAGTAGTATGATACAATAAGGTGCCAGTGGATCCATTGAATTATGTAATACAGTTATAAATTACAGTGGTTGGTATATGAAGGACAAAATTCGTAAACTTTCAAAGACTAGTGGAATTCCATCTTCTCATCTGAAATCATTGTCAACTTTTATCCAGTTTTTTAAGCCTAAGTATCAGTGTCAGTGTCAGTGTCAGTGATATAACACATATAATGAATAAACATCTATTGAAAACTTGCCCTAAACTCCATTGTTATTTGTCACTCTTTATAATCTTCTTACCTCTAGAGAATAGACCTTTAGCAAAACTTTGTGCTGTGCTTCCTGTTTCTTGCAAAACTCTCGTCTTGTGAAGTATACTCCCAAGGTTATTGTGTTTCTTTGGATTTGAAGAAGCTTCAGCATATGCTTTCTCCACGTTATTTGATGACCCTGAAGATTTGTAACTAACAACTTCAACCTTTGTCAGGGAATGTTCTAACCAGTCAGACAACCCAGTTTCGATATTAAGTTCAATTTCACGTAATTCTCTATACTTGGAAATTCTTTCATTAGAGTTATCATTCTTAGTAGAAGTTGATCTTTGCTTTGTGCTAGTTTTGACTGTAGTCTCCGTACTAAGTTCCGATGATAATGGTAATTTATGTTCAGTTAGGTTCTCATGGAAGTAGTTACTCCTATCTTTGTGCAGATCAGGAGTGCTTAATGGGATATGGGTAGGAATCATTGAGTTAGTATTTGTTCGGTATGCTTCTTGGGTGGTAGATAGTGTGGATGAGGGTATATCTTTAGATTCAAATGATGAGTTCAAAAGGTCTGATTCATCTTTCGTTGAGTTGTGGGATTCAGCTTTACTTTCAGCAATTGATGAAGTTTCCTCAACAATTTCACCTTTTGAATTTCGTGTGTAGATATCAAGTTTTGGAATTGGAGGAACAGACGATGAGCCACTGATAAATTGATCTCTGAAACTGTCAGTGTTTGGTCTCCATTGACCCAAGTTGATGGATAACGCTTGGTTTAAACTTGAAGGTTCTTTGGTTTCAGTTTCAATATTTGATTCAGCATTTGATTCGGCATAAGATTGAGCATCTGAATATTGAGAAAGGCTTTGGTTCGTAAATGAAGCAGTACGATCACTCAACTTGGAAGATCTGTAATCATTCTCACTTTTGATTGAAGCACCACCAGTCGATAGTGATCCTGAACTTCTTGATTCAAGTTTTGTTAGACGCTTTTCTGTGTTTTCATCAGCATAATCATCAAAGTAATCATTCACAGATGAGTAGAACTTAGAGTCACGGAAATCTGAAGATTTTCTTGCTTCTGTATCTGAAACCGCATCGAGTATAACCTCCTTAGCCTCAGATGATGAGAGATGGTGTTGCTCATTAGAGAATGTACCATTATCTGGATCCGGTGTATCAATCATACTACCCAAATATGCATGCTCGTTGAAATCTTCGTCGTTTGTATTCACACTCTGATGATTTTTAATGTCATGTTGTTCAATTTCAATGACAGATGAGCCATCACTTTCTTCATGTTGTATGTGCAAAGTGTCTGTATCAGATAGATCAGCTTGAGCAGGTGACTCTATTGTCAAAATTCTCTCGTCGATAGAGTGGGGAGAGTCATTCCTATCTATTGTGATTGATGGCAGTTGAGCGGGTTCAGATGATGCTCCTGAGTCTTCTAGTAGCTCCCTGTCGTTACGAGATTGGTGAGATTCTTCTTCTTCTTCTTCTACCTCTTGTTCTTCATTTTCAGTAAACGTTGATCTGAAATGTTGTTCACCAGGAACATATTCGTCATCGCTCTCATCGATATCTCCGTAGCCGAATTCGTTAACACCATCATCACTTGAATCATCAGGAACAGCGTTGAGATATTCATCTTCGTTGATTGACTCTTCCACTACTTCTGGTTCATCTATTGTGGCACCATGATCCTCTTGCACATGCTCTGTTAGTGATTTAGCTTGTGAATGAATACTGAAGGATGATGATTGAACAATGGATGGAGATCTGGAGCCAGATTCGTCTTGTTTCCGTTGATCACTTCCAGCTTTTTGAAGTTCAGAAGGTTGAGCACTCTGGTGGAGGGGGCTGGCAATGGAGGATTTTCTAGAAAGATCACCATCACCTCTGGAGTATGACGATTTAACCTCCTCCATATAATCATCCAGGTCAGCTATGTAATTAGGTTCATCTTCATCAACTTTAGGTTCTATGATCTGTGGGATTAGGTTTTCCTTCTGTTCAAGCACAATAACAGGAGCAATATTATCTTCTGGTGTCCCTTTATCTTCTGATCTCACATTCGATGGTTCAAGCTCAAGATTATCATTGATTTGAAATCTGCTCGTAGGCTTTGACTTGTAATCGTCATCGTCGTCGTAGTCGTTGTCGTCTTCATCTTTTTCGTTCTCTTTGATCATATCAGCGTACTGGTCCATTTCAGCGTCTAAATCAATGGTATTGAATTGATGTGCTAGATTGAGGTTTGGCGTTTCCTGGTTGGATGAGTTGTTGTCGTATTCTTTGTCTTGTAGCTCATTATTATCCTGTTCGTAATAGACAGGGGTTTCAGGCAGATTTGGAAGTGCAGGAACTTCTTTCTCCTTATAGTCATCATCGCTCCTATTGTGATGGTTAGTTCATTCCAACTCTTTTCACAACTTTTCTGGTGATAATTCTGTTCTCCCTCCCTCCCTCCTCCCAACACCTCCATCACCAAAATTAGGGCACTCACCAATCGTCACCGTCGTACGTCGCAGCCGAAGCTCTCGCCCAACGCGCACTTTTCTTCCTGCCAACCTTCTCTTGGAAACTCATTTCAATGTTTTGACTTTGTTTAAAATTTAACTGTCGACAGCGGCAAAAACAACTGTTAATTGATTTTAATTAAATTCTTTTCAATGTTTTGACCAAAAGGAGACAGACACATTTTCGCGGCTCATCTCACAAATATTAAAATGAAAACAAAAACAATCTCACTTCTTTTGTTTGGTTTTATTATGTCATTTATTGATTTTACAGGAAAAATGAGTGGCAATTTAAGTGAGTGCCAAAAAAACACACACAGATTAATAATTATTGTGATCTGAGGAAAACACAAGATCGCTAACACATCTCCCCCTTAGTTGAGTTACCAAATGCCCCCGAGGATATCATTTCTTCTATGAAATTTTCACCAGTTTATAACAATTTGTTAGTTGGAAGTTGGGACGGTGATGTGATGTTATACAATACGGAGCCTAATAGAGCTCAGAGGGATCCACCTTTAAGAATCAAAAATAAAGTTTCAGTGACCGATCTTTGTTGGGACAATATGGGAAGAAGAGCGTTCCTTAGTGACATTGATGGCTTTATAAAGGAGATTGATCTTGAAAATGGAAATGCTTCACAAAGAATGGGTTTAAAACATAAGAGTGGTGTACAGTCATTGGTATGCGTTCCTGGATCAGCTGGTCTGATTGTTTCTGGATCTTGGGATAAAAGTTTACAATACATTGATACTAGGTATTCAACAAGAACAGAAAATGTTGAATTACCTGGGAAAGTGTTTGCATTAGATTCTATTGATGACAAAATCGTTGTGGCAATGGATAATCGCTTGGTGCACATTTATGATATCAGGAGCCCGCATAAACCATTACAAGTACGTGAAAGTGGGTTAAAATATCAAACTAGGTCTTTAAAATGCATGCCTAATGGTTCAGGATATGCACAAAGTTCCATTGAAGGCCGTGTTGCCATTGAATACTTTGATCCATCAATTGAAGTCCAAGCTAAGAAATATGCCTTCAAATGTCATCGTCTCCCTGCTACTGATATGGATCTTGTATCACCTGTCAATGCTTTAACGTTTCATAAGAGTTATGGCACAATGTTCACTGGCGGTTCTGATTGTTATGTTTGTCTATGGGATCAAGTTGCTAAGAAGAGATTGAGACAGTATCCTAAATTTGACCAGTCTGTAGTAGCTTTAGATTTTGTTTTAAAGGAGAATCAATCTTCCATATTAGCAATTGGTACTAGTGATGATTCTTTCAAGACACAAGCTACCATGAATCAACCTTTCCAAAAGCCATTGAAGAGTAAATTATACCTAAAGTATTTAAGCGGCTCTGAAGGTGCACCAAAGATCAAGAGATAAATAACATAATTTAATGAATAATGAATATTACAATTGACATCGTCGACACTAAAAGCTATTATTATAATATCAAAACAAAACGTACTAATTGTCCAAAACCAAAAAATTCAAACACAAAACAGTGAACCCTAATATCTAATACTGAACCCCTGACATAAAGACCCATTAAACACACAAATACCAACATAATCATGAAGAAGCATCAACTATTACCTTTCAGGTTCGTAGTTTTCTTTTCCTTGACGAAGGCTATCATCAAATAAATCCTGAACCAGCTCAGTATTTTGCATATTCTTTGATGGTTGCGACAACGATCTTTTTAAGCTTGTCTTCTTTACTGAAGGCTGTGTTGATGATCTTGTTAACCTTTTCTTCTTTTTAGTGCCCTTGTTGTTATTAGTGAAAGAATTGACATCTGTCATAATGATCTGAAATTTGCTCTGTTGAGGTTTCTTCTTAGGTAGAGAAGTTGTTACTATTTGCTTTGGTGAACTTTGCTTGAAGTAGCCCATTTTCGGTATAGCTGGATCATATGATAAAATCTTTGATACTGGTGTAGGAGATGCTGGGATATTATTGTTCTTATTCTGATCATCTTCCTTCACTGCAGATGAGTTAATCTTGATGGTTGTTGGTGAAGAGTTTAAAGTAGAATTCTGTGGATGATGGTGATTATTTGGAGTTTGAAAGATCTCATTAGAATTAAACAACTGATTCTTCAAAGGTGTCACTGATTTTGTAGTCTCTATATTCTTTAGGAAATTTGGAGTGCTGAAATTGAGACTCAAGTTTCTGAGTGGAGTTCTACCTAAAGGTGTTCTATTGATCACAGGTGATTCATTGATTATATCTCTGTAAAATCTTTCTGGAGAGTTAAAGAACACATCCATGTTCATATCCTGTGGATTGGACAAGTTTGAGATGTTACCACCAAGACCATTACCACCGCTTGTTGGAGTATTTGATATCATATTGGCTTGATTAGAAGAAGTACCACCAACTGTTTGAATGATATGATTGGAGATTGGGGTATTCTGAAAGATCCCATCTTGTATATTTCCTAAACTATTGACCCAGGACTCATAATCCAGCGACTGGTTTGGATTGTTTTGTAAGTTTGGTGATTGATTGTAATTGCTCATAATTGATCCTTGAAAAAAACAATGGTTAAGGATTTGGTAGTATGAAAGTATGAAAGGGGGAAGGAAGGTATTATTATTGCGAGTCTTGAAGAAGGAAGGTTGTTCTTTATACAAAATCTGATCACTTTATGAAACTAATTGTGGGTTAAGACTGAAATGTCAAACCAATTATTGATGATGAATTTAATAATTAGTGGGAAGTGGGAAGTGGGGTGTGTGGTGGAGGGGTGAAATTGTTGCTAATTTAAAAAAGATTTGTTTTGATTTGTTTTGATTTGTTTTGTTTTGATTTTATGGTTCTTTTTTTCTTTTGTTTACATTTTTTATTTAAATGAAATCGCGACAAATTCGCGGAAATAACAACACGTGATAATCACGTGAGCAATAGCCTCGGTTCTCGGTTGCTAAATATAATCCATATTCTTTAGAAATTATAATCTAATTGATTCCAAAAGAAGAATACGCCACTCAAATTCATTTTAAATTAAAAAGAGATCAGAAATTACACTTTCAGTTAACGTCTTCATGATCACAATTGATCCCTTTAACAACTTTTAATCAACTCAATTTGTCTTTGTTCTTCCTTATTATACACATTTTGTTGAAATCAAACAACCAAACAACCAAATAAACAAACAAACCATCCATTCTCCACATTTTTAATTATATTAAAAGAAAAAGGGTATCTTGTAAATCATTACTGTTTTTCTTTTTTCTTTTGCAATGGACTATTCCAATTTGCTCAAATGGGAATCTTCTGATGACAATTCAAAGATCAAGAAATCCAACAGATTGTCAAGTTCACACTCCACTTTATCGGTATTCCAGGATAACTTGTCAAGTTTCTTTGGTAATAACTCAGAAGAACAAGATGACGATGTACAAACTTCTACACCTTCAAAATCCAAGAAAGATGCTAAAGGGATCCCTCAGAGTCAAGATGAAAAATCAATGTCACAACAAGCAGCCTCGTCTTCTTCTTCTTCTTCTTCAAGACCCAAATCACAAAGTTACATGACGAATCAATTGACGGATAAACTTGTGGAAAAATTCTTTGCTATGGTCCTTCCTGCGGGTAGTGTTGTTGATACTGACACAATTGATGAAAGAATCCAAGCTGGTAAGACAAGGCCTCCATTCTCTATTCAAATCATGAGTAACAATTTCATCAGACTAAATTCTAGATTATCAGCTCCATTTGAGTTCCTTGATAATGTCATTAATTTTTTCAATTGGAGAAATCCAAGTTTGACAATCACATTATTGTTGATCTATACGAATATTATCTTGAAACCAATCCCAACATTATTGAGTTTCCCTTTCTTCTTCATCTTGACTTATATAATGGCACCATCGTTCCAAACCAGACATGAACCAGATTATTATACCGTATTGGGGAAAGCTAATCCTGTGTTAGCAGAAGGTCCAGAACTTAAGACGGCAGATATACCTAAACCTGCTCCTGAGATTTCTAGAGAGTTCATTTTAAACATGACTGACTTACAAAACCATATGTTACTGTATGTTGATGCTTGGGATTCGACTATTGAGTTATTATCCAAATTTGCTTATTTCATTGATGAGTCGATCTCAGGTTTCTACTTTTTGATGTTCTTCTTAATTGGGTGTTTTATACTTTACTCTGGTGATAGTCTCATTCAATTTATTCCTATCAAATTGATTCTAATTGCAAGTGGATGGGCGTTTACCGTGTCACATCATCCTTATTTTTATGATTATGTTTACAATTTGGTCTATTCTGAAGAGACAAGATTATTTTTGGTAAAGAGAACAAATAAACTTGAAAGTTTCATTCATAATAATTTTGAACAGATTGAACCTCAAGAACAAAAAGAAGTTGAAGTTTATGAAATTCAACAATACAATGAAAATTCAAAAGAATGGAATCTAGTTTTTTTCTATAATGATGAATTTAGTAAATTTTCACATGAAAGATTGACTTATAAATCAGAATCTCCAATTGGAGCATCTTCACTAAAGCGTGTTAAACCACCGAGGGCTTGGGAGTTTATCGTTGGTGATAATTGGAAGATTGATCTTGATCCAAAAAGGTGGGTTGAATATGATTTCTTGACAGATTTTGTATTGATTGATGATGAAACTAAATGGGTTTATGATATTGAAGAGCCAGGAGAGGCAAGATTTAGAAGAAGAAGATGGGTTAGAATTGCCACTAGACAATCCGGAATCCATAATAATGATGATGATAACGAAAGTGTTGATTCGGTCCCTACTGTTGAAATTGAATCCAAAACGTCTAATTCACAACAACCAGTTGTTGATTATTCTGCTATTCAATTATGATTTTTTTGGGAATTTAGGGACCAGTTCTATACACGTAATAATGAAAGAAAATGAGACTAGAAAGAAGGAATGATGTATTCTAATGAGCTTTTGCGATTAATTAGTTGTTCTCTAAATGTTCTGTTGTCAATTCAATACAACCCCCTGGGACTGTGTTTTCAATATTGACATCAGTATTGATAAGACTGATGTTGAGTAGAAAAGACTGAAGTGGTAGACTTTACAGAGAAGCCTTATGAAGTACCCAATTAAAGAGTTGACCTCACACAAGAGAACTGTCAAATGAGCTTTTGGAATCATGATATTAATTAAATTTTTAGCCCGTCATAAACTCTTCCAAACTCAATAGATTTGCCCTCTTCTTATCCTCTTCATCTTTCTTTTTCTTACTACTGAGAAGAGTGGATAAATTGTTCTTCTTTCTCTTCTTAGCTCTCTCTTTAGCACTTGACTCCTTCTTAACTTGACTCGATTGTTTCAATTCAGCGACAAATGTCTTCTTTTCATCATTTTTCACCTCTGGTTTTAACAAATCATAAATGGTACACTTTTGACATGAATGACAATAATATCGTAGTTTCCTATCCCTTGGTTTCCAATCTTTCCCCTCATTCTTCTCAAGTGATTTTTTACCAATCTTAGACTTCTTACCATACACCACACGCATCGACATATTAACACCTGGAATGAACAAAGCAGAACAATGTTCACAAGATCTTCCTTCTAATGAAGGAGGCATCTCATGACCTTTTGAACCCGCAGCTTTTTGTAATTGGGAGTTATAAAGTGATGAAATGGGTAAAATCATCGGTATGGCGTAAGATTTGTCATAGATGTGTTTTAGATTCTTTGTAGTGTCCATTTTGATAGAAGTTGGACTTATTTAACATGAGTTTAATAAGTTTCTCTTTTAATAATACAGTTGATAATTTTCAATTAGTGCGCAGGGGCTCAAAACCCTCCCCTATATAACCATTAATGCCTTTGGTATACAAACAAGTATAGTATTAAACTCTATCTTCACAGTGTTAAAGAATAATCCTTCAATATTACAAGGCTGGTGTGTCTTCCTCTAGGTTAAGACAATTTTTATCACGGAGATTAGATCAATCTATATATCATATCGAGTTTATAATAATATTGTTTAAAAGCTGGCTAATCATCCATTGATAAAAGGTGAATATATCAATGTACAAAGGCCAATATCTGTACTTATACTAGAGATTTAAGCCTTGATACCGCTAGATATAAGTTAAACCAGCGTCAGTTGAAGGAACCTTCAGAAAGAGAAGCTTGAAAGTGGGAAGTATCAATGAATTAAGTATGTATCAGAGGTGTTTGATCCTTACAACCACAGTTACCATGTCACTAAAAATGCTTATTACTCTCACAATTCTATGCAGCCTGAAGATATCCCAATGAACAGTGGCTGTTCTTCTTCAATTCTCTGAGTGACTCCTATTGAAGAAATTTTTGATACCTGAGAATAGTGAAACAGTGATATTGTTCTTCTTTATTATTAGAACGTTATATACACAGGAGTCAAATAAGACATCATTGATGAAGCCATTAACTAGTACTGGAGCTTCAGGGGCCTCTCAAGATGGTGCACACCCTTATTTCACCATTAATTCATACCTGCAGTAACTGACATTATAACATACATTGATCATATGCAACATGTGACTTGAAATATTTTTAATTCCACTGCACTAAAACAACCGTTTATTAACAACGGCTTTTGACAGTTTGGCTGGGCACTGGACTGAACACTTGGCCAATTAATTGTTCTTTGGTAATTACCCTACAGTTAACGAATAATATAAAGATTTGTTTGATAGAGAGCACTTTGTTAACATGATTCCAAATCAGTTGGATATTTATGAACTTATTGATTGGGAGTACTAATATTAAAAGGCAGCCACTGATTTCACGATCATGATCTGCAATGTGAGGTTTCCTATGAGGCCGGATTAAATTTAAGGCAATGCTGCATCCATTAACAAAAACCCATTAGACGTACTTTTATAAGACGACGTTAATGTGTTACTGTGTAACTTCTTCATGAGTTATAATAATGATTGATCAAGTCTGTAGTTAATTCAGAGTGATCATCAGGCATAAATATAGTGTTCAATGAACTAAAAATCTGTAAAAACCTGTGACATCTATAAACTGCACTAATATGCAGATCAGTTTAATACTAATTGTGTGTACTTTTGTGATGATAAATGGTACTGACAAGTAGGAAACCATCATTAATCATTCATTCATCTTTCCCTTGTTACCTGAGATGATCCGAATCTGACCATCTCTATAATTAATACTGTCGACTCAAATATTCCTTATAATAACTGCAGGGACTTGTAACCATAGAGACTGTTGTATCAACAGAAGTTGGTTATAGACATTATTTGGGACGTGGAAAACATTGGTATACACTAAAATCATTAGATCAAATGATTGTTGATGGTACTGTTAAACTTGATGAACAAACTGGTTTATACGAATTAAACAATGGAGAATTTATCTTGGAAACAAGAAAGGGAACCATTATGGTCAACGTTACATTACGTGATGATTTTTGTTCAACTACAATCTACAATTTCTTCCTTTCTGTCATATTGAATGCAATTTGTTTAATACTTGGACTATACAGGACATTAAGATTTGGTAAAAGAGATGTTGCTAATGCTAATGTTAATGATAATAATTCATCAAATTTTGAAAAAACCATTTGGTTTAAAAGTCATGAATTCTTAAGTGAAGATTTAGAAGAATTTGTAACAAGTTATCATTGGAAGATGCTTCAAATGTCAATTAAGGAATTTGTTTTCTTCTTTAGTAAATATCCATCAACTTTGTTTTGGTATTGGGAAGAAGGAGAAGGTGGACTTTGTTTCCTTGGAGATGAGATTATAACAACAAGATTGATATCACCAGTTCATAGACTATGAATTAGCTTATGGATATTACTGTGAATTCACTAATAAAATGATATAATGTTATAGTAGTAGTAGTAGTAGTAGTAGTAGTAATAGTAACATGATTACATAATCATCATACCAAAAATGAAGAATAAACCACCAAAACCCACTAAAACCCACCAAAATCACACAATCAAACACTTTAAAAAGGAATAAAACTCTTTCAAATGGATACAGGCTCAGTTAAATTTGGTCTCAGTATAGAGAACAACAAGAAAGTGAGTGCATTTGTGCCTAATTCCCACTGAATTATCAGTACTAACACAAACACCAACACAGACTCTTCAATACATCCAAGATTTCACCTCTTTAATATTTGGTATATCTGCTGGGATACTTCAATTAGAATCTCAATATGGATTTCTTTTCTATTTCATAACGTTCAATATTGTCAATGTTCTGGTATTGAGCATTGGGGGGCTTAAATATTTCACTTTACAAGAGATTTGGTTCAATGGTATAGGAAGAAGTCTTACTGCCTTTTTAACAACATGGACATTGGGTTATGCCCTTGTACAAAGTTAAAAAAAAAAGAGACTATTAAGTTACTGAATTGATGACTGGTTTTATCGAATGCATGTGTTTTTATTCTGTTTCTTGTATTCATTATTCATCTTGTGTCATCAATAAAGACACCAATCAAGTAGACATTTGCTAGGAAGAATGCCACTGAACTATATAACAACCCTAGGAATACACTCTCACCTTCAAATTCCAACAAATATCCATGATATAACCATACAGCCTGAGTCACAATCCATAAAACAAGACAAATAAGACCTCTTTTCAAAGAAAGTTTAGAATTGCTAATGTAAATAGGTAAGAAGATTAAATACCAAATGAAATATTGTGAGGTTATAACTTTGTTAAAAGTGACAAATGTGAAAGTTTGTAAGAATAATGTATTTATCAAATTTCTTTTTGTTAATGTCAATGGGATCAATAAAGCACTTAATGATAATTGTGGAATGAATGCTAATTTGGTCAAATCAATGGTGTTAAATAACCCAGAAGATGTGAAATATAATGACATGTTATAAACACTAAAATTATGTCTATGATCCGTACGTGATAAATGATAAATGTATGAATGTTCAAAGAATTCATATCCATAGATAGAATACATCAAATAACCTAATCCAAAGAATGTCAATCCTGAAATGATACTAAACGTTATAGTTTTCTTATTGACAATCACACGAGGGATTTGTGATAAATTGGAGTAATTGGAGTAATTGGACAAGTATAACAATGCAGTTGGAACATAGATGATTGGATAGATCTTAAAATGGACACTTAAACCACACCAGAAGGCACTTTTTATAACATCTCCTTTCAACAAGTAATATACAAACAACATGATAAAAACAGTAAGAACACTCTCAGAACTACCACGAGTTGATATTGTGATAACCATTGGATTTAAAAGCCAAATTGAACTTAAAACTAATCTCTTTTTCATATTCAATTTGTAAAATTCCAAGATCTTTATGATTAAAACACCAGTCAATAAATCACAAAGGACGAAAAGCAGCTTCCCGAATGAATAAAACGATGTTGTTGGTGTCAATATCCAAGCTAGCAACGGTGTATAGCGATAAGTCTCTCTTAAGTATGGTGATCCACCTTTAGAAATGTATTTAGCAGCATCTGTAAAGACCAAATAGTCAATATCAGTATACTTAACGGGCATATAAGCATCTTGATAGAGTCCAAATAGGAAAAACCCAACTCTAAGCAACAATGAAACTACCAATAAGTTACTTGTGTTGATCAATGACATCATTTCAGTGTAATTATCAGAAAGAATTGGTGTTTAAATGAAGTATTGTCCGATGATGATGATGATGAGTGAGTTTTTCTAATGATTGAAACTATTCGAGGAAACTTTGATATTTAAGTCCCAATAAAGTCTTTAAAGTCTTTAAAGTCTCTAAAGTCCCAATGTCCCAAGAAGAAGTTTATAAACAATTTGAATCCTACGATTTTGATCAAAATATCGATTTTAAAGTGAGTTTCCACCCTTTTCCCAGGGGGGTTTTATAACGCTTTTTGAACCCATTTATCTAACTAAATCAAGACAGGTCTTAATCAGGTCTTTGAATCATATTTAGATCAAATCAATCAAAACAATGATGGGAAGATCAATGAGATAATAACAGAGATTCCAATTGATGAGAAGAATAGATTGATAATGCAAGCAAAAGTGTTCTTTTTCTGTTCTGCTACAGGTGAAATTTTAAACATTGAAGACTATGAAGAATGGAAGACTAATAATAATGATAATAATAAGAATGAACAAGTTCAAGAACCTGAATATTCTTCCAATTATCAAGAGATTGTTAAGTTGATCCTTGAGGGGAAAGAAGTTCCAGGGATTAAACAGATCCCAGATACAGTGCTACAAGGTGAAACATCGGAGTCTAAAGTTGGTCAAAGACGTAAACCATGGGAAATAGCAACTGAAGAAGTAGAGAAGGAGAAGGAGGAGGAGGAGAATAAAGTTGAAGTTCAGCTCCAAGAGGGTGCTGTTGAAGAAGGTGAAACAGTACAACCAGTCACTTAGAATTTACTAGGTGTTTCCTCCTCTGAAATACAGATAGGATATAATACTACTACATAAGATATTCTCTAGCTCTATACCATTCCGTCTATGTAGATGCAGCACCTGTTAGTCTCAACACAGCTTCAAAAGCAGCCAAAGCAGCAGCATTTGCAGGGAAGGATCTTAAGATTGAAGGAACAAACCCCTTAACGAACCCTCTTGGACCTCTAGTTTGATAAATCTCCCTTACAGCAGCTCTCCAACTTTTAAAAGAACCATTGAATTTATCATTAGCCAATAAATAACTCTTTACGACATCAACTGGGTACGCTGTTGTCCAAAAGCAAGAAGCACTTAACCCACCACTCCAAAAATTGATAGCAATATCACTCATGTTTGTATTATTCTTAAAGAAATTAGTGAAAGTGAAATAAGTCCCCCACCATACGATGAAGTTGGTTCTAAAGATCAATGTTGAAAGTAAACCTTTATATAATCCATGAACACCAATACCTTTAGTCTTATAAATATCTTTGATTACACTAATTGGTCCATCATATTTTTCAGCACCTTTAGCTCCATATTGAACTTGTAATTTCACTTTCACAAGTTCAACAGGGGCAGCAATGAATGAAACGGTCCAACCTGCAAGGACACCGGCAAACATATGACCTTTTAAATCTAATTTTTCACCATGATATAAATGCCTCTGAATGATTCTTCTATAATTATGTAAAGATCCCAACATACAACTATCCATAACGATCCAACCCCAAAGAGGTGGAGTGAAACCTAAGAAGAATCCACGAATACCTTGATTTTTTAAAGTCTTGTAACAACAATCTAAAGGACCTTTAAATTGTTTGGAATCTGTTTGTAAACGTACTTTAATGGTATCAAATGGATGACCCACTGTGTTCTTTGCAACACCACTAAAGACACCAGCAACGAAACCAATGTACCCACCAGGGGCCTGTTTCTTTTGTTCTTCGCCCATTGATTATTGTGGGAACTAATTAATATAATTATGGATTCTTTTTGGTTCTTTTGAATATTAAAAGTGATTTCAATGTGGAGATGCCTCTAATTTCTAATTTGGGATATTAATTTTTCAATTTCTCGATGAGCTATCATCCCCGTATTCCGGCCCGATAGCGGCGTGAAAATACTCATAAAGAAATCAACAACGATTAATTCAGAACATTTTCATAAATATTTACAAATTACATATTCATCATCTAAGTGTTATAATGAGAAGAAGAGTAATATTACACTAATAATTAGTTTCCAAAGTTTGCAATTAAAGGATCAACAATTCACTTTATATATTTATAACAGTGGATCATGAATCAGTTGACATTTAAAGTAGCAAGCCTTCAACAAGGGGAAAAAAAAGGAAGGAGGAGGATCAGTAACTAACTAACTATATTACTATCTACACACAGAGTTATTAACCAATTATAATACACTAGTGCACCCACTAATTAGTACTTCCAACATCGCAAACATCAATATGATTATGACGTCATCAACAATATCCTATAAACTTTATATATAATGAACAGATGAGAAATGAGAAATGAGAAATAGGAGAAAAACCTCTTCAAACAACGGAAAGAAAGAAAGAAAGAAAGAAACACTCCTTGAACTGGTACAAAATGGATTCCTTACCATATGAGCTGCTATACAAAGTTCTTCAAGAGATTGACATAGACGTTTTACTCCCTTTGCTTAAGGATGATAATGTTCCTAATATATAAAAAGAAAGATTTGAGGTGGTGACAACTCATAATAACAACTTGATGTGTTGGTCTACAGCTTTCAAAAGATGGGATATAAATACGTTTCAACCAAATAAGAACAAACATTACTTGATAGAGTTTTCTCTTGTTCCATATTGTTGCGCTAAAGGTGATTTACTTCCTTATTCGGATGAAGGTGCTAATTATCAGTATAAGGAGGAGTTTTTTAAACTCTCAAGAAAAGCCAAGTCAGCCATCGAAAAGTTATTTGAAATGAATGGATTTATCTATTGGTATGGGAATTATGACATTCGTCAATGTGTTTTAACAAGATTGCTTAAATCTGAGCGACTGTTGATTGTGGAAACACAGAGAAAAGTTGATTTCGAATTTAAAAAATGTGAGATCAATTTTGATAGATTGAGGTATATCTCAATGGAGTCACTAGAACTTGATCGCGTTATTCCTGTGGGTGAGTTAAATCAAGCAGAGCCATGTTTAGATAAATTAGAGGTATATGGTGCAAATCAGAACGTTACCGATTGGATCAATCCTTCAGTTTTCAATTCATTGAGAGAGTTTAAGATAGCACCTGAGTATGATATTATTCTTTATGCAAAGATCAAAGATATCGAATTCTCACTGTTATCTCGTTGTGACTTAACATTCATTTCCCAAATGAAGAACCTAAAGTTCCCTGAATTGAGGTTCTTAGAAATCCATTTGAGTAGTAGAGAAGAGGATTATGTTTACATGAAAGATATTGAATTGCCAAACCTCAGAAGATTTTCTATATTTACTTGGTGTGACTTTGAAGTGAAGAACGTTTTTATTGGTGATACTTTGGACGAGTTATCACTTGCGAACATGTCTCGCAACTCTGAACGTGACATCGAAATCAAAGGTTTAGATGATTGGTGCGTAACTGCTCATACATTGAAGTTGAAAGAAATATCAACTCCTTTCAGGTCAAAGTCATTCATTAAAGGCTTCCACAAAGTTGAATTTAAAGTCCATAGATTGGACATTATGGCATTGAACTCAATAGAGATAGAGCATACCAACATCAAGCAACTCAACATAGAATGTTGGTACAAAGTTCCAACATTTCCCGTGATCAAAGCTCCCAATTTAGAAGCTTTAATTATCGATACTTCCGGCGCTATGGATATACCTTTATTATCACTCTCATACCCCAATATAACTACACTCGAATTTACCATGCATGCTGAAACCCTAGAACAGTTTCATTGTTTGCACAAGTTTCAAAAACTAAAGTTTCTGAGAATTAGTGTCCTTCGTGCTCGTAATTTCAATGTTGAAATGATGGAATTTGATTCAAATGCCTGGGATCTTCCTAACCTGGAATCCCTTTTTTTCGAACTTGATTCATGGGATCAAACTAATGATAAGTTTACAATTGATATGTCTACTCCAAAACTGAAGTCATTGACAGTGGAATACACCGGAATAAGCAGGAAATGTAATGACATTTTAAACTCTTTGACATTGAAAAATCTACCAAATTTGAAAGGTCTGGATATTGAAGGTTTCAAAGAGATCATAGTTGCAGATAGTATGGGCTCAATCATTAAAACGATTGAATGTAAGGACCCTTCAAAACCTAAGCATCTATCAGCTATTCAACTTAACCTACGTAAAAGGAAACGGAGACCCCTGATTTGATAAATTAAGATGTTAAAAATATATCTGAATATCTTTGAAAGAACTATTTTCTGGATAAAAAGTACAAAGAACCTCCTTGGAGAGACTTCAATCCGAAAGTCCCTCTCCATCAATATATCAAGATGGCGAATAAAATTAAAATTAAAAGATCCATACCTTTGGGCATCACGTGACGTATTGGAATATGACTGTTTTGATTATGTAATCACAATAGCCTGTATGACGTAATCAAATTTTCTCGAGAAAAGAAAAAAAAACCCAACCACCAACTAAAAAGCGGCGGGTTGAAAACACACACAAATTTGCCACAGAAACAACAACAATTTCGTGTAAAGAAAGAAACAAACGAAGAGACTCTTTGGGAACATGTCCAACAGAAGACTTTCTATGGCAGAGCGTCGCTCATCAATAAGCACACCTGAAAGGACGGGCAATTCTACACCACAACCATTGGAAAGAAGACCAAGTGTTGTACCACATTTGGCTGGTTTAGAGAAACCATTACCTGAAACTATTCCTGATCAATGTGATGTTGTCATTGCTGGTACTGGTCTAACTGAATCCATCTTAGCTGCTGCCTTAGCTTGGCAAGGGTCTAATGTATTACATATTGATAACAATGATTATTATGGTGATACAACAGCGACATTGACCATTGATCAATTGAAAACCTGGGTTGAAAAAGTTAATAAGAAGGAAATTCATGGTTATAAAGATGCAGTGGTGTATATACCTAGTGGTAATAAGATCAAAAGTAGAGATTATGGGATTGATTTAACCCCGAAAGTGTTGTTTGCCAAATCTGATTTGTTATCATTGTTGATTGATTCAAGAGTTTATAAATATTTGGAGTTTTTACCTTTAAGTTCCTTACATTTTTATGAAGATGACAATTTTGAAAAAATTTATAATACAAAGCAAGATATCTTTACAAATCAATCATTATCATTAGTTACAAAGAGATCTTTAATGAAATTTATCAAATTTGTCTTGAATTTTGAAAATGAATTAGAGATATGGAAAGATTATAAGAAGGAATCTATTGAAAAATTTTTAAATGACAAGTTTAAATTTGAAAAAAATCAACTTTATGAACTGATCTTCTCAATTGGTCTTTGTCAAAACTTGTCAATTAAAACTCCAGAGGCATTAGCGAGAATTAAGAGATATTTGGTAAGTTTTGATGTTTATGGTAATTTCCCAATCATGTATTCCAAATATGGTGGTGCTGGTGAGATTTCACAAGGTTTCTGTAGAAGTGCAGCTGTTGCTGGTACAACTTATAAGCTAAACACTAAATTAACCTCTTATGATCCCATTACTAAAATTGCCAAATTTTCAGATGATTCAAATGTATTGGTTAATGAAAAAATTGTATTATCACCTTCACAAGCTCCAATTGAATGTGGTGAATATGAGATTCAAAGATTAACTGT
Source organism: Taiozyma dajiaensis (assembly GCA_030579075.1). Classification (NCBI taxonomy): domain Eukaryota; kingdom Fungi; phylum Ascomycota; class Saccharomycetes; order Phaffomycetales; family Wickerhamomycetaceae; genus Taiozyma; species Taiozyma dajiaensis. The sequence goes on from JAKUAB010000042.1 coordinate 67,607, forward strand.
TATTGTGAAGAAAGATTGTAAAGAATGGTTTGAAAATAATGAAAATGCTGCAATTGTTGTATTCCCAACGGGGTCATTACCAAATAATAACAAAGAAGCTGTACAAGTGATAATAATGGGTGAAGGTTCAGGTATAACTGCTCAAGATACTTGTGTATGGTATTTATCTACAATTGAAAAAGGTTCCAAAGGTCGTTATGATTTAGAAAATGCTTTAAAATTATTAGAAAAATCAATCTTGAGAGAAAGTTCAAAACTTGAAGAAAATGATGGAATTTTCCAAGATAATGGAGTATTAAATTCAGTTAAACTTGGTCAATCTTTCCAAGATTTTGTACCAATTGAAAAAATTCAATATTTATTAAAATTATATTATGTTCAATTCACAAATACACCACATCAGGGGATTGTTGATCCAAAGATTATTAAATCAACTATTCAATCATTAAAAGATTATACAATGAAGACAGTGAAACCAACAAACCAAGATGATGATTCTATAATATTCTCCACTTTACCATCAAGTGAAATCTCATATGATGGTGTTATTACAATTGCTAGGGCTTTATATGAAAAGATTGTTGGTTCAGATGATGATTTCTTTGATGTTGATTTTGAGGATGATGATGAGAATAAGGAATCTGCTATAGATGATGACGATGACGATGATAATGACCCCGTGGAGTTTGCTGATGATATGGAGCTGTGAATAGGAAGAGAAAGAGAGAAAGAACGAGAGAAAGAATAAAAGAAAGAATAAAAGACTATTTGATATAGAATTGATACATATTTGATCTGCCATTTTGTAACGTGACGATTTCTTTTAAGCTTCAGATTACATAATCATTTCTTGGTGTGCGGGTGTTTTATAGATTTCGTTACCCGGATTTCAAAGTGGGAAAATTTTTCTGGTTCGCACCACATCATCATAAGAACAAACAAAAATTTTAATGAAATTTTTCACTTTTTGAACAAAAGTTTCTCCTTTCCCTTCTCTTTTTCTGTAACAAAGAAGTACTGAGCAGTGTTTCCCTGTCGAAGAAGTCTTAAATTTAAAGAAAGAAAATGTCTGACGTTGAACAAGTTGAACAAGTTGAACAAGTTGCCGTTGAAGAATCCGGTTCCATCTCAATTGAAGATGCTTTAAAAGCTGTTTTAAGAACTTCATTAGTTCATGATGGTTTAGCTCGTGGTTTAAGAGAATCATCCAAGGCTTTATCTAGAGGTGAAGCTCAATTAGCTGTCTTGTGTGAATCTGTCACTGAATCTTCAATTGTTACTTTAATTGAAGCTTTATGTAACGAACCAGAACAAAAAATCCCATTGATTAAAGTCTCTGATGCTAAATTATTAGGTGAATGGGCCGGTTTAGGTAAGATTGACCGTGAAGGTAACGCTAGAAAAGTTGTTGGTGCCTCTGTCGTTGTTGTTAAGAACTGGGGTGCTGACTCTGATGAAAGATCAATCTTGATTGATCATTTCTCAAACCAATAAGCGTATCTAACTTCTTTTGTCTCTTAGAATAAAGTCAGTTGTGCATTTTTTAATGAATTTATAATTTGTTGAATTGTATTGTAGTGTTGTGTGTTGTTGTGTTATCAATTTTGTATCATAATCAGTGTGGATTTCTACAGATTGTTTATATAAAGAATATGGATTGTTATAGAAAGATGGGAACATCAATATTAAAATCATTAGTCTCTTCCTCCTGTAATTGGACAGGTAATTCCTCTTCTAATTTAAATTTCTTCTTCAACTCTTGAATTTGTTCATCTTTATCAACCAATTGTAAGATTTGAAATTCAATTATTGTACCATTATAACTTTTTGGTAATCCAATATCAATCTTTTCAGTTAAAAGATTTAAATTTAATAATGAATCATCCTTTTGAAATTTACACTTTGTTGATATTTTTAAACTCTTTAAACATTTCTCAAATATTGAAAACTTGTAACTTGATAAATCCATTGTGTTATCATCATTTGTAATGATCAATTTCTCCAAGATTGATTTCTCATTTGGTAAATAAACAATACTTTCACCCATTTCACTCTTTGAAACAATGGCTAATTTTGGTCTTCTTTGTATATCACCATATAAATAAATCTCCTCTGAGTTTAAATCTTTTAAATCTCTTAAAGAATCATAAAGAACATCACATTGGATTATACCTTCCATTTCCACTTCATTTAATTCAAATCGTGGCATTTCAATTTCAACAAAAGTATTAAATTCACAACGTTCCATTATCTTAGAATCTTCAAATATGAGAATGAAGGGATCTCCTTTCAATTTATAATGAATTGTACATTCAACAGCTGTTTGTGATGATTGATTTAATGTCAAACTTTCCACAATTGGTTTTAAATCAATGTTAAACATAACTGATTCCCCTTGGAATTCATAAGTAGTGAAAAGGTTCTTCTCTAAAGTGAGTGATACTGATGTTGTGTGTTAGTTGAAATCTTTTGAAACTGATGATTTAAAACATTACTACTCACTTCTACTAATGTGAGAATCTTGTGATGTGAAATTGATACCATCTGAATCAATAATGACCAATGCTTTACTTGAAACTATGGAGATACAACTCAACAATGTTGCAATATGACCAACACTCGTTGTTGTTGCTGTCAATGTCTCCATCTTATCAACAAACCACCAAAACCAATGAACCAATGAACCAATGAACCAATGAACCAATGAACCAATAAACCACCAATTAATCCATTAAATCACCACCAAAACCACCAAATTTGATATGTTTTTTCGGTGATTTTCCCAATTAGGAAATGTGATGAGGTGCATAAACATTTCATCTCGGACAAAATCTCCGTAAATCCATAAATAAAATCCATAAATTGAATGAAAACTCACTAAAATCCACTAAAATCCACTGTTTAAAGAACTCATTAAGAACTCATTAAGAACTCATTAAGAACTCATTAAAAGAATCAACAAAACATAATAAACATGAACAGAAAGAGACAAAGACTTTTAGGATTTGGAATTGTTGCAATGGCCGCTTTAACCACAGTCACTATTACTGCTGCCTTATATTACCTCACACAACAACAACAAAAAGATACAAATGATGAATCAAAACGAGATAAAAAGTATACAAAGAAACCAATAACCATCATCCTTACAGAATCAGTGTTAAGTTCTAAATTACCAATCAATGAAATCTTGAAAAAGACTGAGAATGTTGTATTTGTATGTCCAATTGAAGAAGTTGGAATCCCATTGGATCATACGATATCTTTTAAATTAATCCCCTGTGACACTGAAAATGGTCTTTGGTCCATAGTGAAACATTTACAAAGTGAAACAATATTTGTTGTTAAAGATGATTTACAAGAGGATATCCCCCAGGGAATGGAGAGATATGTTGGTAATATTGTGGAATTGGATCAAAACTTTACTGTTATTAATGAGAGTATACTATCATTCATCATTTCTTAATATAATCTATATACAAAGATCATGCTACGTTACGTTTATTACCAAAGACAACACCTTCTGTACTTTGACTAGCACCTTTCATATAACCATATTCCATAGTACTCCAACTTGATGATAAATTCTTTGGTTTCTTTGGAATAACTGGTGGTTGTCTCTTTGATAATTTTGGTCCAATTACAGGGATTCCTGCATTTTTATCATGAACATAACGTGAAAGGGATATAATTGTTTGTAAAACAGATGCTATATCTACTTCTTCATATAAATCCACTGTAGAAAACACTTCATCATTTGGAACTCCATATTCTTTTACAAAGGCAATAAATTGTGATATATTTTCCATTTGAATAAAGGGCATTTTACTATCTTTAACTTTGGTATTACCACCAAGAACATTAGCAAGTTTCCCTAATATAACACCATTCTTTAAACATTGAATAAAATCTTGATTTATTGGTATTGGTTCATTTATAATTGAAAATATCCATTCTTGTGCTTGTTTTGCTAAATTTGTATCAAATTTTGATCTTCTTTTCTCCTTTAAATCTTCATCAAGAGAAGAAACATCTGCTTTTAAAGAATAAGGATCAATGTTGTTGTTCATTATGGTTGTTGTTCTTCTTTTATTTGTATATTTATGTCCCATTTGTCTATATTTATGTCCCATCTTTAATCAATTTTTCCCAATGATTATAATCTGTCATTTCCCGTATGTGTCACCAATTTAGGCAATAAAGAAACAAATCAAATGGGACATAATTATCTTTTAAAGGGACATAAACATTTTGACATAAAATTCATTAAATTTGTTGATAATTTGATTAATTCATTGATAAATTCATTGATAAAGTCACTGATCAGCTCATTGATTAATCATTGATCAGCTCATTCACCAATGAAATGGACTTTCTTAAATCCCTTTGGCCCAATTCATCATCAAACATTATAACAATCCCACAACATATTGAGGGAGAATTAGAAGATGATATTGATTTAAAAGTGAAATCATTATTATATATTTACAAAAGACTTTCTATTGATAAATTACCTGGGTTTTTACAAGATGAAAATGGTGTATTTGATTTGAAATTAAAGGGGAAGGATCATCATGATCATGATCATTATCATTATGATGCTAAATTGGATGCTATTTATAACGTTTCAGAATTTGAAAGATTATTATGTGGTGATGAACATAGGATCTTAATTGATTGGTTTAAGAATAGATTCAGATCAATTTGTATCTTATCAGATAAACCAAGTTATAAATTTGAAACAAAATTAGGTGAATTGTTCAATTTTAAAATATTATCACCAATTGCTAATGATGATGAATATATTAACATAATAGTGGATAGTGATTTATATGTTGAACATTCAATTGATAGAACTATGAAAGTGAGGTTATTAAAAGAAGTGATATCCCAACAAAGACAATTAAGACCAAGTTATAAGAAATTTTTCAATAAGAATGATAGAGCTAATATAATCTTGATATATTTACATAAATTAAGTGAACAAGTACAAATTGAAAGGATTTATAAAGCATCAATTAGTTCTAGATTAGATTCAAAGCCCAAATTGAATATTATAACAGAAGATGATGATGATCAACTTGATCAAGAAAATGGTGTTAAATTATTCCCTTCAAATAGATCAAGATCTATATCACCTGCAAAGAGACGATATTCTGATAAAGTGTTAGAACCTTTAAACATTTCATTACAACCAATGGTTAAATTAACACCACCTTCATCACCAATGAAACCAATAACTCCAAATTCATCACCTTCAAGAATCAGATCTAGATCCAGGTCATCATCACCTGTTAAATTGAAGAAGAAACAATCAATGACGTTATTAAAGATGGATAATTTAGTTGATGAGATCATTAATGATGAAGAATTGTCCAAGGATGAATTATCATTAATTAGACAACAATCTGAACAAGCTGTTATGTTTAGAATTGAAAGGGAACGGAAATTATTAAGAGGGTAGAGGGAAACAAAGGTTATCATTATCATTATCATATATCATTATCATTATCAGCATTATATCAAAGGTTACAACAAATTATTTATATTCAAATTTTATATTCCAAATCAACACAATATGATTTACAAGTAGCTATATACAAACACCACCAAACTAGACTCTATGTCTAACCTTTTTATCAACATGTAATGGAGACCAAACACCTCTAATACTTTCATTGATACTTTCCACTTTTGAATTTCTCTTTCTTAAGATCTCACCACTTGATTCTTTTAACAAGTTTAATTTATTTTGAACATTATCAACGTTTAAATTTCTAATACAAATGGCCTTTTCACGACCATTTATATATTCACCTTTTATCACAGGATGACCAGTCTTTTGAACGATTCTAAACTCAATCTTTGGATTATGAGACGCATATTGATCTAATCTTTGTAATAAGAATTGTCTTAAACCAGAGGAAGATCCACCAGCTTTATCATATTGAAGGATTATTCTTTTACACTTGTGAGATGTTAGAATACTAATTCACTTTAAAAAGACCATGGGAGAATAAGGAGAAAAAGGAATACATACATGAAGCACAAAGGCACCAACACCGTTTTGAATCACAGGGATGGTTTTGATTGGTTTGATGGGCATCGTTGATGGTTTTTGTGTGGTGAGTTTCTTTCTATCTTAAATGTTGGTTGGTGGTTGATGGTGGTTTTTTTTTTTTTTTTTTTTTTTTTTTTTTTTTTTTTTTTTTTAAAATCTTTTTTTTTTTTTTTTTTTTTTTTTTTTTTCATTTCATATTAAACACATTTTTGTATGAGAGAAAATGATTAAAATGAAGAAAAACATTGAATTTTTATACAAAAAAGAAGAACAATTTAAAGAAGAATTTGCCACTTTCAGAATCCATTAAAATCTATTAAAATCTATTAAAATCCATTAAAATCATCTCTCTTTTCACTCCATTTTTTTAAATCAAATCTTTCTCTTTAAATCTTCTTTAATAAACTCTTGCGCGAACTCGTTTTATGTGTGTGGTATTTCCCGGTTTTGTGTTATAACTGAATCAACAACTTTTAACCGCCGCCCACATGGAAACTTCTTATGAATTATATATGAATAATTATATAAATATAAATACCCCCTTCATAAAGTATGATCAAGATTAATTATATATAAATATATATATTATAGAGAATCAATTTTTTGCACTTCTCTTTCTGCGTTGATGAATAGTGTCGCCTGGAATGACATCGAAATATTGGTATCACAATTTAGTCCTGTACTGCGAATCTAAAGCATTTAGACCTATGTTTATCGTATAAATATGACCACCCACGGGCCACCCACCTTCAGGTAAAGAATTTCCTCTTTTTTTTTTTAATTTATATGATCCTGTACTTATGAAACTTTTTACTAATCATTCTTAATTCTAGAAGTACAATTAATCAGCTAGTTATATATAATTCATATTGATCGATCATTGATTAATTTCATTGTCAACTCAATTGCACTAGTAATATTGTTATTTTTGAGAGGTAATTGATCAGAGAGAAGTTGTGTGAATAGAAGATATTTGAACTAGTTATTACAATTATTTGTTTATATATTCTGATACACAGTGTTTTTCTCTGTTACAATAATATCTTATAATTAGACGTGTGTAATTATCTTTTGGTAGATCATAAGTACTAGTGCAAGTATTTAAGGTCTATGATGTAGTTCGATAGCTTATAAAACGTTCTTGTGTATATTATTGTAAATATGTAGATGAAGGAGACAAAGCTAGAGGCTTTGGTTCCTTATATAGTTAAGATTCTATTTAGAGATCACAGAGTAGATTCCTAAAGTATGGAATCTTCAAGATAAAGTATAGTAACGTGATCGTCTAAAGTGGTAAGGTTATGAACGATGACCACGCCCCCCCCCTACTAGCAAAAGTTAAAAAATGATCGTTCACCATTCACAAGTCATAACCACTCAGCCCAAAAAGACACAAGAGCCCCCACGTCCAAGATACCTCATTGACAGTTACGCCACCATTACTATTACAAGATCTAGACGTTGATCATCATATTCATATGCTCTTCATTAATGGTATTGATATTAATGAGAAGAAATATATGAATTAAGCTGATTATGTAAGTGAGTGAGTTTTTTTCGCGTGAGGACATTTATATATAAAGAAGATGGATGAAATTGAAATTGAAACAAAATTCATAATTCTTTTAATCTTTTAATAGCTCATTTTAATTAATTTTGATTCTTAATTCTTGTGATGTTTTGAGGATATAAAATTTTGGATTAAAACATCGAATATCACTAATTTGTCTTCTAGGCAGTTTGGGTTTTCATCGAAAGTATGTTACATGACTGACGTTTTATGATTGGGATGTTCACCATTGGTTCTTGGAGACTGTTGAAGAATTACAATTAACACAATCGAGAAGCTATTTTGAAAGATGCAGTGATCAAGTTTAACGCTGCCAACATTTCGGCAATGTTAGTAACAACTGGTAAGTTTAAGATGGTCTTAATTGGTTCATCAATTTCAATTTGCGACTAATCTGGCATGTCAAGATGTCATCCTGCAGATATTTTAGTGTTAAATCTTTGTTGATTGATATTTTGATAAAACCACTGCAACTCTCTATGGTGATTTATTATCAATTGATGATCATGATATCACAGAGGATCAGTTGGTTGAGTCCAAAAATATAACTAAAATATTGAAAAATTGTGTGTGTATGTGTGTGAGGTTCTACATATTATAACAATAAGTTTTAATCAAACTTTTGTAATCCCAATAATATACACATTCTTTCCACTAGTTCTAATGATTTGTAAGCTGTGTTCAAAAAAAAACAATAGGGAAATGAACACTTAGAACTATTGTTTATATTGCTATATCAACAGTGCCCTAACCAATTTATGCACTAATCAATATGTGTTTGGGGCCTCTTCTTTAGTACTTTCCTTGATTATACAGCAATCGATGAGTCGTTTGATAGTTAAGTTTAACCATTATCTTCTTCAAATATAATTAGTAAAGTTATGAAGCGATGTGGCTATTTTCCCCATAACAGAAGGAGAAAAAACGCCACACACAAACAATTAATCAACATGCGTTTTAAAAAAACAATGGTAAATTTAAGTCTATCTTTTAACAACAGAATCAAGCGAATTTTTTACGAACAAACACACAATCAATAGGAACATCCATCATTCACAATTTCAGCTTTAGTCTTAGCAGGTGGATTAGCAGGTTTTATTAATAAAAAAGATCAATTCCATCCCTTATCGCACGGTGTGTTACTTTCTTAGCATCATTTGGTTTTGCAGGTTATTTATTAGAACAAAATGCCGATTGGGGTTACAATTTAGCTCTTGGTTCTTCATCTTTATTACTTGCTGCAGATATTGCTAGAGGTATTCCTGTTTCTTTTAAGAAACCTGTTCCTGTGATATTAACTACGTCTATTGGTTTACTTTGTACTGGTTATTATACTAAAAAATTACAATGAATTTTATCCAATCTTTTTAAACATAAAGATCATGCATGAATCATCAATTCATAAATGATACTCAGATTTCCAATGGTTTAATATATAATCAACCAGCTGCTTGTACATATAATGGAAGAGTTAATAATATTCATGATTTATTTTTATATGCACTCCAGAATTTGGTATAGCCACTAAAACCCGTTAATTTTTTCCAAATTATTTTGAAAGTGGGGGACTCGGGGACTCGGGGACTCGGGGACTCGGGAGGTTTGATCAGGCTTAGCTTGGAGGGCCGGGAGTTCTCAGTTCATTGCGCTAGGGAGAAAACGTCATTGACTCTTATTCTCTCAGTCTAAATATTGAGAGATCGAGAGTGAATTAATGATATATTCAGCTCTGATCTGTTCAGTTTTTTTTTTCAATAAATAGATGTTGTATTATAATTCTCTTTGCACCTTCTTTACTGGCTTTTCTCATCTTTTCCTTGATCAACTTGGCTTCTTCAAGCTTCTCTTTAGCCTCTTGTCTCTCTTGTTCTCTCTTGTTCTCTCTTGTTCTCTCTTGTTCTCTCTTGTTCTCTCTTGTTCTCTCTTGTTCTCTCTTTTCCTTAGAAATTGCCTTCTCAATCTTCCTTTGCCCCTTGTACTTCTGTGAAAAGATATAAACAACATTAGCAGGTGGTGTTTCCCTTCTAAATGCATACAATTTCCAAGAGTACAATCTGATTGGAACTTCTGGTCTTTCTTCACCCAGCTTAATTGGTTTATAATACATTGACTTCTCATCATAACCCAAGGGAAGACTATTGAAATAATTACATTGTTCCAATTCATATTGGTTTTGAAGTAGTTTGAACTTTAATTGATTATTGTAATATGCCTTTGGAGGTAATGGTAATTTTGCCATAGCATATTCCCTCTTACTTTGTTCAAATTTCAAATTTCTAGCAGCTTGATCCCACATTTGCTTAATGGTAAGATATCTCTCCTTTTTAGGTCGAAATGGCTTTGGATCATAAATAAGACATTCTTTGATCAAGAAACCAATAGTGGTTAAAATGACAAGAACAACACAAATGAAATAAATAAAATAAATAGCTGGTATGAAATAATCAGCATCATGATCTGCACTCCACTCACTCACAACGTCCAAACCTTGTTCAACCTTTTCAGAACTTTTACATACAAATGACAAAGTCCATGAAAATCCTGTAGAAATAGCCCTACCAAGTTGGATTAATCCATTGGAGATTTGTTCAGAAACAGGAACAACTTTTGGTAAAGGAGCCATGATTCATCAACATCATAAACCAAAGCTACTCTAAGAAGGATTAAGTAGAAGCCATGGGGAGATTGAGCAAATGGGCTTCTTTTATAGACATATTCAGCTCATGAGATTTCTCTGTTTGATGTCTACAACTTGTTAGCAAAAATGGATATTACTCATTATTCGACACATCATCATCATCATCCATCACAGTGTTACAGTCGAC
>JAKUAB010000043.1:0-77250 GCA_030579075.1 Taiozyma dajiaensis
AAACAAAACAAGAGATCATTGCTCCTTTTATACTTTTCTAAGGTGGCACTTTCAGATCATTCAATGAGCTAATAGAGTTATTTTCTGTCAGTAAAAAAAATAGCTCTACCAGGGTAATTGCGGAAGTTCTCAAACATTCGGATTTAACATCTTAATTCCGACAACACCACAATCTTTCTAATACTCACTTTAATACAACAGTTACCTTGTCATTTTCGAATAAAACATCAACGGTTTCTAGTGGTTTGGGGATAGATACTGATGCTCAAGATGAAGGGTCTATCCCATCAGCTGTTCTTTGTTGTTCCCACTAGCGAAATATCATTACTATGGCTAAATAATCGCCGTCACAAATCATATTTTGTCCAATTTATCTTAATTGAAGATAATCATACAAAAAATAAAGACCATATTGTTTCCACAAGTGTTTTCCGTGTATAAATCTGGATGTTTACACTTCAAACGGCAAAATTTACCCAACCTGGAAATTGTCTGATTAATTCACATCAGTTACTAATGCCGTACATATGGGACCTGAGTACAGCGGTTTCCATTTGCATCTTACGTATATAAGGATCTAGAACCCATCTTATCATTATTTACTGACTATATTTAATAGAATGTCTGATTTCTAAGCTAAATATTTGAGTAACACTGTTGGATGTGTTTGGGTTGATTGAATCAATCCGCAACATTTGGATAATCATGACTTTACTAGTTCGCTGTCACAAACACTTCTGCTACTAATGTTTTCAGTTAGAACTCAAGCCGTAAATGGTCCCTTGATTGCAGAATCTAAGTTTATTGATGAGAGCGATGACCCTTTTCCTTACCTCAAATGTCGCCTGATTCTGTATTCTCGATATTGCTATTATCTTTTCTGGATACTGGGGCTATCAAGAGTGCTACAAATAAGCTTTTGAGGTATTTCAATTCAAGAAGATATGTCACCATTACCTAAAAGTAAACTCAGAAAGATTTCATAAGTCATATGTTGTATGCGAAAAACCGAAATTTTAGCAAAAAAAAAATCGATTTTTCGTATAAGGATTTCCATACGAAAAAGCGATATCTGTTTTTCGCATAGAGATTTTGCCATACGAAAAACCGAAATCTGATTTTGGTATAGAGATTTCCCATAGGAAAAACCGAAATGAAGAGTAGAATTCTCTTAATTAACATAAAATTTCAACCTATATTAACAATACACAGCTTTTATTAAGCTATCTAATTACATCATAGATCTTAATCACTCAAACATCAATATATCCACCAAAAATATAGATAAGCTTCTCAATGTATCGATGTAGAGAGGTAATATATTCAGTTATTGTGGTGAACCACTTAGTAGACTATCATCTATGACTTGTTGATTTTACCAATCCTTACTCGTTGCACCGTGAATTCTTCTCGTCTTCTATTGGAGCACAATAAGTCGTCAATATTACTCGAGTGTTTCCCACATTTGATTATGCATTCAACGATTATTAACTTGCTGTTTACAAGAGCACCTATTAATTTATCACAGTCAAGTAGTTACAACCTGCAAATAGATATGACCCAGAAGATTGGTCAATCTTTCAGCCACTTATATCCAGCTCATCATGGGCTTCATCTTCTGATGGCATAGCTTGTTGGCCCAACGTCTCTTGTCCTTTAGTGTGATCATTAATCTTTCTCTGAGAATTTTTAAAGATCACTTCATCAGCATTATCAGTTATTCTGATTTCCATAGAGTTAAGAAGTGAGCACCTTTAGCATCCTTATGGCAATGATAATGACTGCTGAATCACCGATCAGCCGTGTTTTCATTGTATGAAACCTCCATTGGCGTATATTTAACCTCTCTTATGTCCTTAGTGTTGTTTAGAATGTAATGCACTTCATGTAAATGTTTGGGCCAATATGTTGGTGGATTTTGCTTGCTCGTCAAACTTTTTTCAATTGCCATCTTTCTGAGCTACTGAATTGTTATGACTCTCTACAACACTCTGACCTTGCGGGAGATGTGGACAGCCATGTTCAATCACAATACCAAACTTTTTAGAAACCATTGTCTGTATGGAAACAAACCGGTTTACTAACAGTAAAAATGAACTCTAGAAATACATAAACAATACCCTGAGTCCCTTTCAAATGATGGAGAATAGTATTGGATCAAACACAATCTTTGGTTCTAATTATCAGCAGGATATTCTACTTTTGAAACATCATCATCAATTGACACATTAAGTGACACGTTTGTTTGGCAGAGGATTTTACAAATTGAACAAGTCTTCCTTGCTAATAAAACGGTATGCTTTTCTAACTCTTGTACTTACTCAGTGGAGTCTCTAAAGTGACTGGTGGTCTTGCTTCAATATAATTAAGCCCTCTTCACGAACTATTTAATGATTGAAGAAGCAGGAGATACTCTCCATCTCTCTGATAGATTTTTATGACTCTATTTGAAACATTGTTGGTAGGACACCAGCATATGTTTAACCTTCAGTTGTAAGTCTTTCCTTATAGTTCACTTTCTTCGATATACTCTGTAATCGCATTGCCTTTCTTCTTCTTGATGTAGACAGCAAATTCTCATCATTATTCTGACTGACCTCAGTGTCTGACTTGACCATTTGAGTTAGCAGATATTCGAGTTGGAGACTATATAAAGAGTACAGGCTGTAATGGAATTAAATAAAAGGGCATTCAATAATGTATAAAGTCCACAATTGACACTGTCTTCCTGTAGTCCATGCTGGTTAATCAACTCAATTTTGTCAACTTTGATCTCGTCATTAGCTGAGATAGGAAAGCTGATATAGTTTCTGGTGGATCAGCACCAGCAATTCTAAACCAGTTTGTGTAGATAGAACCGTATCTTTGCATAAAGAACAATTGAGCTGTTTGTTCTGTGCAATTAACGTCACTACTAAAGAAAGTATATTTTTTCATTTCGGTTTTTGGGATACCACATGTGAACAATTCGTGAATTCCATCAATAGTTCCGAACTTTGGGAATCAATACCAAATTAAAATCAGAAGCGCTCTTCGGTTCAAGTTCAACATCATTCGACGTACCCAGAAAACATGAAACAACACCCAGGGATCAAAGATATTCCTAAAAAGATTAAGAACTTCGGAACAGCCCAAGCCTTCCAATGTTACTACCAATGTCACACCCCAATTAGACAAAATCAACATCATGAAGTGTGAAACTGTTATTAACAAATGTCTAAACCCAACAGAAACCTGCTAATGTCCTAATGTCACCGTTGTATTTAAAAACAAACCTACCAACACACCATTGGCCTACAATGCTTAGTTAGAGATACTTCTCAGTTTTCTATCTCTCATCAACGAATTGAACGGTGCCGTCTTTCACACAAGCCCAGAACCACGCACCATTGGAATTTACCATGCTATTCGCCCTATATTTTACGATGATCACATCATCCTTCCAACAAATCATATGGTTTAATGCCCTGTTAATGCGATTCAAATCAAACCATAATAAACAAAAAGCCTTCAGGCTTCTATATATATTTCCATCTAAGCGGAATAGCACCATAATAAAACACCATAGCCTTTTTGGTGGGGTTTAGGGAGACACATCTCTTGGTTAACAAAATTTTGCTTTTCCTAAGGTTTACAAATAGTAAATATTGCCGCTTGGCAGGATTGTGGAAGGGCGAGTATTTCATCAACATTGGTCTAGCAAATTGATTTATTTCCACATGACCACAAGTTGTTCAATCTTCGAAGCCAAACCTTGCAAGACATAAAGTAAATTTAGATCGTCATCTGTGATTACAGTAATAGCCATAAATTTTGCTTCAATAAGGAAAGAACGAGTAGGTTCAAGTCTCTATCTCAAAAGTATATCCAACCTTCAAAGCTCTAATTCAAATTTACATAACTTGAGTCGCAATATCCAAATAAAACCTTTCTGGGTCTTTTAATAGGTTACAGCTAAGTCTATCCTTGTAGCTAAATTCCTCAAGACCTTCTTTGGAGCATCATCAAACACTAATTGAACTAAAATCTGTCTATAAGTTGTTTGACCCAGTGCCTTTTAATAGCGTTTGCTTCACTTTTGGGATCATACTTTTCAAAACCTTCAAAAACCTCTGATATGTAATCACCACCTGCATGGGCATGGATACCCAAAACTCAGAAAAAGGGCGACTTTAAGAGCACTTGGAAACAACTTCTTCGCTGGTTTCATTATTCGATTATTAATGAAGACAACCACGATATCATGAACATACGAATTCAATGAACACCACTGCAACTTCTGGTATAAAGGAAAATTCTAGATAAGCTATAGTAAAACCAGTACCGTTCGAGAATTTCATTGATAGTTTCGTTCCACAAGTATGGATGGACTTTGGTTCAAAACATAAAATGATTTCCTCAACTTTAATTAATACCTTTCGGCTGCTCAACACACAGTTTTTCATTGGTCAGCCCATTGGGAAAGAAAAGCATTGAATACGTTTGGTTGGTCAATCTTCAAACGAAGATCTGCACTTTAGGGCTAAAAACAGAGGTATGTTGCGCATCGCTGATGAGAGAGTAACATGAAAGGCAATCAACTCAAGCGGAGTGAAGCGTAAGCGCACCAGAGAAGCCTTATACCACCAGCCTTTGACTGTGGTAAGACACGGTAACACCTTTATAAGATTATAGGATTCACATCAGATAAAAAGGCAACATATTCAAAGGTTCCATTTCCAGTATTGTTGATAAACTCCATCCGAGAAGCATCCTTCCAGTAAAGAGCAACAACGGAGTATACTCAGCAGGAAATTGTGGTACAGGAGCAGTAAGCAGAACGATAAAACTCAGTAACATCAAGATTTAGGGATGAAGCAGCTGTTTTTGGAAACACAGGGTTTTCAGAAATGTCTTCTTGATTAGAGCGGTCGGGCCTTGAATGGATTTCTCTTCACTAGATAATCTAGATCCATCAACAGAAGGATTACCAACAACTTGGATGATAGCACCAATAGCGTAATCATCAGCGCGAGATATACCAGCTTTGGAATTGTTCTTTATTAGAGGCTTCTTCCTTACATTAGCTTTCATAGAGGCTAATTTTCTATTGTTCCCAGGGAAGTAATCGATATGCATTCGATGATATGTATTCTACTTGGATCGTTCTTGCTAAATATTTTTAGTGTAAATCAGAAGAGATACCACTTAGTTTCTCTATACAATTTAAAGACATTCTATTGAACATATGCTCTCTGTTCTGTGCTTCGACCGTCACTTTCATGAACTTCTACAACATCGTCTTGCTGCTCAAATATGGGGTTGGTAAGGAATTTTGGGAGTATTAGTGATCAACCGGCTAGAAAACTATATGGATTAATTCAAGGAAGGATGTTGGATCAACAGAATCAGTTGGTCCTCAGAAAGTTCACCCGTGCCTTCATTAATCAATTAGCCACGATAATCAAAAGGAGAAGCACAAGAGGCCCAATATATCGACAGAAAGTAGTAGATCGCTTCGATCTCTTTTCGAAGAAGTAAATTTGAATTCAGATTGGGAGTGATAGTGGCAGTGGTATCATGATGATCTGGCAAATTAGTTTTTATCAGAAGTGTAGCAAAATCACATTCAGTTCTATAAGCAATGGTGAGGAATACCAATTGAAGGACACAATTAGTAAAACCAGAACACAAAATTAGGGTTACCACAGTTTGCGGAAATGACAATGTACTAAAATATCACTCGTGCTTATTAAATTGAACTTTAGAGGAAAAAAAAACAACAAGAGAGTGTCATAAACTCTGTGAGGTCTGTGATCAAGACTGTAACTAAGCAGAGACAGTTTCAGTTAAAGCCTTTCATTCCAACAAAGCCATGGAATAATGACATAGACAGTAAATAGTTACTGTGCGACAATAGTTTGAAGGGAGGACTAAGAGGCGTGATCCAACTACTAATAGTGCAAGTTACACATAAATCAACTTTGGAGCAGATCAAACCAGGGATATTCACACTAATTAAGATATCTTGTGTTGGAGACTGCGATGAAATTTAGTACAGTTCTCATTACTGGAACTCTAGCTTGGAATTGTTCACTTGTGACAAATGATTGCTTGAAAGTAATAATAGAGTTTTTGATTAACAGATTAACCACAATTACCAGCTCTTCCAGTTGGAAAGATGTCATTAATAAGACGCTGAGCAGCAAAATATCGTTTTCTTGGATTAAACCATCAACCGCTACACCGTTGGAACTCAAAGCATCAAAAGGTACAGATGCTTCTGGAATAAGTATGTTTGCAGATTTCTGGAGAGCTTTGATATTTCATTCATACAAAGAAGTTTCCATTGCTTAAAATCATTTAAAATCATATTCAAGTAGTTCAAATAATGAGTTTTCCAAATCATAAGGGAATGATACATTCAGATTTGCTGAGACAGTTGAATGGCTATAGGCTACCACCACATTAGTGTCTCTTCCAGAATATATCAAGTCATTTGCTTTAGCGATGCAGGCTTCACATTCTTGATGTGGTAACATCGAATAGGGGAAAATATATAAATTAATTAACAGGGGCGGTCAATCATTCAGGTTTAAACCTGTTGAACAGAGTGTTTATTGTATACAAGAGAAAGAAATCAGGATTCTCATACATTGTCTAAAACCGTAGTCTTATTAATAAATATCAACTATCACTTTTTGTTATTACTAGTAGTCACGAATCTCATCCTATCTCCACAGAATGATCAATTATTCGATCAATTATTCATTTACCACTGAGAAATCAAGATGTAATCAGCACGAATAGGAGACGAAACGGAATTGCTGAAACACTGGGAAATATATTGTGTTTAAAACAAGGAATGATCTCTTGTTTGTTTAAGATAGTTTATACATTATATAAGGAACTGAGAATATAAATTATGTCTGCCGATGTTGATGCTGAAGCGCCTAAATTGATTGAAAGTTTACAACAGGTGGTTGTATATTCGCTCGATTAGCGGCTAAATAGTGACTGCAAATCCAGTGGAACGAATGTTACAAAGCGTCGAGCAAAAGGGTACAGCATGAATATTAGGTTGCCAAAATTGAGACTTTTACTGAGATTTTTGTTGCTATTATCTGTCTCTTAATTGGGAAGGTGGTTGGTTAACTGTGGTTTTTACTAATTAATTATGAGATGGCTCAAAACCTGAGTGCGATACAAATAATTTTGCCATTTCCAGAATCATTATGCTGTCAAGATCCTATAGAATATTGGTTCATTTGTAAGGACCTCAACTTTAATCATGACTTTAGACTTTAGATTGATTTTTAGGGAGATATTACCTCTAAATTGACTTTTGGCCGATTGGGTGAGTAGTGAATGGGGTAGTTTTAAGAGCGGTAAGATGTCCTCCTGGATGCATATTCGAATTTCTCTGTAATGACATGACTTGGCTCTCTTATTTTTGTTTGCACTTGAATGAATGCTGTCTTACTAATTACTGGTACATCAAAATTTCCAATACAGGTAGAATTCAGAACAACTGTTGGATGAAGATGCTGTGAGAAAGAATGTGACCGTTTTCCAAGTATTGACGATAGGTGATTGCTATGCGAATGTTCTAGTAAAACAATTCAGTCATAGAATTATCGAAAGGAATTACCGCTCTGTGGAAAGTACAAAAGGGGAGACCCTCCTCCCACTGATCATTTAGTGTAAAGAAATGTAAATCATGTCTAAACTGATTGAAGTTTTACAGCATTGAAGAAGCATAGAGACCAGAGTTTGCCTCTAAGAGCCGTTGCAAATTCTTCATACTATTGAGAATTCTTTTGTCTCTTCTGCACACATCGTGAGAAGTAATTCCAAGTAATAGTGGGAATCTTTATAAAGACAACCAAAGCAGGACAACACAACGAAAAGACTTCTGAAGGTCTCCTCACTCATTTATATTCTCTACAAAGCACCCATAAGTTCTCCCCTTGTTATGTCAAATAGCCTATGTAATCAACTTTCGTTATATCTTACACTGATCACCTTTAAGAATCTTCTTGGAAGCTATGGGGTAATCTTCCAGTTAATCCCATCTAATTTTCCGAATTTTCCTGGCGTAAGACGATAACGAAGAAATAGGTTCTGTAGAAGACCAGCAATAAATATCATTCATATCAAAATTTTCGAATATAGTATTGGGTGAGTTATCTTCACCAGTTGAATTTTTTTTCAATTGCAATAATTTTATCTAAATTGCTTTTGATATCCTCTTGCTCTGTGGGATGTATTCGGTAATATTGTTGAATTGAAACCAAATAACAATACTCTGGTGCTGTTCCCACAAGTGTTTTTCGGGTATTCTTATGGAGGTATTCTTCTGCAAGAGTCACTGCCTCTTTAAACCCCATATGTAGAATTTAATTAATCTATTAATTCCTGATACTCAATCAGGCAAATGTTCGCTCATTAACATCACAGAAATCCGTTTCTATTTACATCTTACGTATATAAAGGGATCCAGCGGCTATCATATCGCTATTACTCATTTTATTTAATAAAATATTTGATTTCGAAAGCACGTTTGGTTGTGTTAAGCTTGGTCTTTTAGTCATATTCTGATATCTTATTTACATACTACACTTCCCAAAAGAATAAATTTCTAAGACATTTTAAAGACAAGCTTCCAAATGTTTGGTTTTAATAACATCCCAGTGGAAATTGCGCCTCTTATTAATTGAGGTATCTTCAAGTGATATGCTGTATTATTTACTCTCTTCTCGTTCTTAGATAGAACCACCTAGGAGATACAAACATTTGTTGTGTTTGCTATTAATATAGACTTATTCTACAATTGAATATTACCAGCAATCATCAGAATGAGTATGTATCACCAATCTCAGATTGTAGTCTTTTAAAAAGGGCTTTCATCTCTGTTGTAAATTATCAATTAATTTAGACGCTTCAGCGTCAATATCAGCAGACATAATTTATATTCTTAGTTGGTTCTAGATAACTATAAACTTCTTAAACAAACAGGAGGTCATTGCTCCTTTTATACTTTTCTACGGTGGCAATGCCTTTTCAATATCTGTGACCAGATACACTTTCCAGAACATTCGATGAGCTAATTTTATCTCTCAGTGGCAAAAATAGCTCTACTAGAATATTCGGACAAGCTCTAGAATGTTAGGGCAATTTCTGGAAGATTCGGATTTAGCATCTTAATTCCGACAACAAAACAATCTTTCTAATACTCACTTTAATACAACAAACTCTTCATAGAATTCGCCTTGTAACTGAGTCTACTTGTCTTCATTAGATTTTATAAACTGATTCTGATGATTCATTTCAGATGGTTGCCTTGCATCAAAGTGATATTGAGAAGCATCCAGTAGTTGTGAAGAAAGCTAAAATTATAAAAAATTCACAGATATGTCGTTTTAACTTTAATAAACCAATGCTCATGCTCACAATAAAATTTGTCTCAACGTAGGAGCGAAACTTTGTTCAGCCAAAAGAGTAATTAAAACATTTCAATTCATCAGTGTTTTTCTCTGGCAAGCAGCAGAGTCAGTCAAGGGAATAATTTTGAGGTAATATCCATCAGATTGTCAGCAGTAAAATCGTCAAATCCAGGACCAAATGTTAGGTGATACTCAGAAAAGATGGTTTCAATACCTCGTTCAATGGAGCGATTGTGGATGGACCAACCAGCTAGATAGCTACAAGCCTTCATTTGTTCTGGGGTAATGTTCAAAGATTGAACAGTATCAAACAACTTATTAAAGGTAGCAGAAGAACCTGGGGATGGGGTAAAGGCAGATTTGATTAGACGGACAGCGTCTATCATGGAAATAGCACGATAGTGACTCTTTACATACGCAATACTAGAGTAACCACGTAATTGACCAACTGAGATCCTCCTCTGGGTATGGCTCATAACGTGTTGTAAATTATCAATCAATTTATTTAATTCTTAGATATTATGTATAAAATATTTTCAACAAACAAGAGATCATTGCTCCTTTTATACTTTTCTAAAGTGGCAATGGCTTCTCAAAATCTAATATTGGGGATTGAATATTGGGGCAAGTTCTAGAACATTCGGGTTCAAGATCTTAATTCCGACAACAAACCAATCTTTCTAACGCCACCGTTTGCTACTGATAATGGTATCACATTTAATCCGTGATAGCATCATTTATGGATGATAACCGTATTCAGCATTAAGTTAACATAGATTCCATACGACCTTGGTTGCTCTTATCTAAACCTACACCATTGAATAAGAATTCCAAGAATTTGAAGTCCAATATGGCTATTAGCTTATATGTAAACCGATGAACGTAGCCAGCCTGCTGGTGTTTCTACAGTGTAATTTGAATCTCAACCACAGACAATGATTATGATATAGTGTCTAAATTGGTAGATGTATGTTAATTGTTATGGTAAGTGCCCCCAGTCAGACAGAAACTCTCCCATATACATTCAATCATTGAAGTCAACAGTTCTTGGGTGGGTAACAAGTTTTATCAGCCACAGATCTTGATTCTTCAGGGATAGCCACAAAATGATCAGTTTTCCTTAGAGCTTCAAACGATCCAACTTCTGGAAGAAAAGAAGGCCTTATTACGAAACCAGCTCATTAGAGGTACCAAGCAGTGTTCATAATTTGACTGGGAGTTAGGTGGTTAATACAATACCATCAGGTAATATACTTCCTGTGTCAGCATAATTTCTTATGGAGCTTGCATTGCAGAGACTGAATAATGTGGTCTATTTGGCCTAAATTCGTTTTCAGTCTGACAAAATCTTATATTCCACGAATCACCACTACCTAAGAGTCTCTTCTGCAAAGAGCTCTATACATACCACACAACTCACTCTTCACTCTCTAAGCGATAGTACCGGAATTGCTCTCCATGCTTGGAGCTTATTAGGATAGCGCTTAATTCTATCCAAATCTTTCAACGGACCCCTACGAAAAATATGAGAGGATGCTGACAAGCCTCTTCAATTAGGAGGACAGTTCAGCTTCAACGGGATGTAATGAAAGCAGACGACCGCACTCCTTTGGCTTTAAAGGGTACAATTACTCCCAACATTTAAGAGTCACCCTAATGGTTAAATAATCCATAAAGCATGAACTTAGTTATTACTGTTGACACTCATGACTGCCCTTCACTTAATTTTCTATGATCATAGAGGTTGTGCTGGCCTAGTTTGAAGTATACTTTATTTCATATATTCATTTTATCTCTTAAACACCGTAACAGTTGTCATATCCTCGAGTAACACCAGTCTTGCCTCCAGAATTAAACTCGCAAGATATTTATCAAGGTTTCGCATCAAGAACTCACATAACTCTTGTACTTGCTCCAAACTGTTGTAGTTCTTAATCCAGATCCTTACCAGCACACTTGTGTGTTCTAAGATAAAGGTTAGCCCCACAATATTCTTCTTCGTGTTTTGTTCCAATCTGTTGAAGCATCTATCATCAAGAACCAACCTTAATAGATCTTTCCAAAGTTTGTAGCTTTTCCTAGAGGTAGATCGAAACGCTAACACGCCGCCTCTTGATAGTTCGGGTGAGCTTTGCTTTGGTTCAATACCGTTCTGGAAGATATGAATTTGAGAGTCTGAGATGTGGTGTCTGAACGTTGTTTTGTAATCAAGTATCGTTTCATTCAATTGAATCTTCGACTTTATGCTAGATTGTACCTTTGCTACCTTTGACCCAGAGCCAACCCATAACAACCACTTCTTCAACAATGGATAATCTCCATTATAAACAATCATCTCTTTCTCCTTCTTCATTGTTGGACCTTCCTCAGGGAATATGTCAAGAAATATCCTTGACATTGGGATATCCCCTGGAGCTTCTTTAGGATCTTCTGGTGCCCTCATGCTTTGGGTGTTTCTCATTGTATTCAAGTACGTCTCTTCATCAAATAATGATTCTTTGTTTTCCGAAGGATCACTCTTGAAGCTTTCAGTTTCAGCAGATTCCTGTTCTTCTATTAGTTGCCTTAGCAGCATCACATCCTCATCTTCACGATCAAGGTGGTTACGTTTGTGGTTGTAACCAAAGAAATGGGATAACCTCTCTCTAATTCTCAAGGGGGACTGTGATCTTGATCTGGGAAGCTGCTGCAGGAGGTCCTGTTCATCAGCAAAAACCGTCTTCTCTTCTTGCACACAGTCTTCTGGCAGAAGGAGTTCAGGGGTTGATAACTCAACTGTTTCTGGCATGCCAAATATTTCTAGTGCACCACAGACCACAAAGAAGAATCATCAGAAAAATGTTGGGGAAAAGCAGTTCAAAATGATTATTGAGGCAGAATGAGTGGGAAAGTGAGTTTGTTTTTGTGTCACATCATTGATTTTTCTTTTGTGTCGTTTCTATTCCTTGCCCGCAATTCTCTTTAAAAGGTCGTGCTTGGTTCTCGCTGTGGATTGGAAGTCTTTGGCAACCAGATTCAACTCAATGGGGTGTTGGTTGTTCAAGAAGGTAATCTTCTTCCGGTAGAGAGATTGAATAAGTTTGTGGTCCAAGTTCTCGGAGGTATTGAGCAGCTTTTGGGACATTGTACACGGTTGTGAATTATCACTTGAATCACCTTATGTTTATGTACTTATTACAATGATCTGGTAATTTTGATGTACCAAAATTCGCTTACGTAAATTTGCCTATTGTTGGGCTAGTTGGGCTATTACAAATAATATAAATTAACAGTCAGATCACGCATTTGATTCTCCTTTGTTTCTCCCCTCATCCAACTTCTCCTTGAAGCTACAAACTAGTAAAACTTAATAGTTGTCATCACAATGGTCCTAGAACAGTCTCTTAAAGCAGCCTTCTTCATGCACTTGGAGGTGGAAGAACCAAAATTGATCTTGAACAACCAAGCAGGCTCCTTGGTAAATGTTAAAGTGAAGAATGGTTACACTAAAACTGTGGATGAGAAGTATCCTTTTGACACTACCATTGAGTTTGGCTGGGACAATTTGAGAACCTCAACTGCCACTGGTGCTACAACTACCTTGGATTGTCAATTGTTCCTAAAGTCTAATGACTCTGGAGCGGGTATTCAATTCAATTACTCTGGTGTCGTTGTTGCTTCTGAATCACAAGGTAAAGTTCTGGCTGGGGAAACCAAGGAGCATGAATACTTAGATGGTTATGTCACATCCCATCCAACCGTTGTTTTAGACGAAAAGGCTACTAAAGAGTCATGGATTACTTCCAAGAACTTGTTAGGTAGAGGTCACTTTGTTAGAAATGAAAGCAACGAATTGGCTGTTGAATACTACGTCTACGTCTTAGAATGAACACTGCTTTTGTATAGTCAATATATGAGTGTTTTAGTCCCTTCAACTTCTTAGTTTGTTATTTGTTCAGAATACTTGGAGACGATGCTATCGAAGAGTTCATTCTTGGTCTTGAAATCAACAATAGACGGATGTCCCAGGTTCAATTTCTCAAGTTCGGATCTCTTTTGTTCAGCTTGCTTCAAGTCACCAACAATGTTGGCTAAAGCAATTTCATTGGCCAACACATTCTCATTAGTGCCTTCCAGTTCTTTTAACTGTCCCAAGATAACCTCAGCCTCTGGAATTTGATTTAACTGTAAGTTTAGAACAAATTGGTTGACCAAGGTCTTGAAGCTTGGGAATTGATGACTTAGCTCCTCAAAGAAGTATAAAGAGCCTCTCAATTTTTCACCGTTTAGTACGCTGTTTAAGTAGGATTCAGCTAAGTTATAAATGATTGAATCATTAGCGTAATCTGCTGCATGATCAATCTCCTTCTGAGCCAGATCTAGCTTGTTGACATGAATGTAAATCTGGACTAATAGTAAGACGTTTTCTAGGGAATTCTCATGACGTTGTAACAACTTGATGGCTTCTTCAAACTTCTCTTCCTTGATATAGTAGAAGGAACCTAAAATCTGAATATACCAAATATCAGGATGACTTGATACTAATTTCTCAAGTTCTGAGCTTTTCCCGGAATGATACTTTGAATATTCGATCAATGCCTTGTCTAAAGTTGATGAGCCAAGTTCTGAAGTTGTAAAGCTCCCAGTGATGATAGCTGATCGGTATTTGTAAAATTTGGCGATTTCTTGTGAATCTTCAGTGAATTCGTCTAAAGAAGCTTCAGAAACTTCTTTGTATTGACCACTGAAGAATTGCTGTGTTATTTCGAATAAATCTTCGTTCTGAAAACTCATTTCAAGGGGAATTTAGTGTGATTTTTATGTGTTTGTGTAGTTTATTTCATATGTTTTGTTTAAATCTTCGTGTCAAGTTTTCTAATTACACCAAAAAGCCCGAAATTCGGGTAATCCCACTCACTTACAGCTTTAACCATACAAAAATCGAAAGGTTTATTAAATTCTTCTTCAATTGAACCTTTTCTTAATCTTTACAAAAGACACGCGCAGCTTGATAAACGTTTATAAATCATGAATAATCAAGCTCAGCCTGCGGATATATCAAAAATGGACCCATTGACCAAAAGGGCTTTCGAGTTGGCTGTTGAATTCCATGAAGCTGATAAAGATCTAACAAGAAGTGAACGGGATGTCTTAGCGAAAACTTATACCAAAATCTCATATACAACCCTGGGTGTAGGATGGACCACCTTCTTTTCAGTTGCAGCCATACCTTTCTACAGACAGAAGTTAAAAACAGGTTCTACAAAAGGTGCAAACGTCAGCTTAGCAATCATCAGTGGTTTATTCGGTATGATGCTAACTTCACCATATGGTGCTAAATATGCCTATAGCTCGCAACTGGATAAATTGAGAGAGACGAACCCTAATTGTTATAAAGTTGCAAAGATTTTGAAGCCTTCTGAATCCACAAAATGGATGATGTATTATAAATTGACAAAAGATCACCCAGAGCACATCATGAAAGATCCCAGATCTCTGGAGGCTGCCCAACAGAGACAAAAGACCATTTACTCTGGTAGAGATCCAATGGGTCTATATAGCGGTCCAAGAGCTGAGATTGCAAAAGGTCCTTCCAAACATCCTTATCCTGGCGAAGAGTCCAAGCAACCACAGATCCTTGTGGATGATCAAAGCCCAACTGGCCAATCGATAGAGGATGAAGACCCATTCAACGAAGTTGAAGAGAAAAAGAACGACTACTCTTCTGCTTGGCAAAAGGTTAGATCTGAGAACGGGATCACAAGCGACGATAGCACTTGGAATAAAGTCAGAACAGGTGGGTATGGAAATCCTTTTGGAACAAGCACTTTCAAGGCACCAAATCAGGAGAGTCGTGCACCAGAAACGGATGATTTACAAAATGACTTTGATAAACTTCTAGAACAGGAGAGAAACGCAAATGACGAAGAGGAGAACAAGAGGTGGTGAGCAGACCCTACTTGAATATTCTTTCATGATGATAATTATTTATGATAACGATACACACAATAAATCAAAAAAAGAAACTCCTGCTATGTAGAAGTCAAATCCCTTTAAACTAGAGCATTGTCAGCTCTCTTTGAATCTTTCAAAGCCTTCAATTGTGGGATGACTTTGTCCAATTTAATAGCCTCATTCTTGTTTTGTAATTCAGTGATATCTCTGTTTCTAATGTTGACAGATTTTTCGACAGATTCTAATTCCCCAACAATGAAGATGAAGTTGTATTTTTGGATTTGACCAGTTCTAACCTTCTTTTGTAGAGTGTTACCACTGACATCAACATCAGCGTAGAAACCTTCAGCCTTCAACTTTTCAGAAACTTCTTGAGCGTAATCGAAGTATTTAACACCAACTGGGACAACCAAAACTTGTCTTGGAGATAACCAGAATGGCCATTTACCAGCGAAATGTTCAGTCAAGATAGCGGTCATTCTTTCAACGGAACCTAGAATAGCTCTGTGGATCATGACTGGTCTAGCACTATCCTTGATACCTTCTTCCACAGATGAGACATCCTTGGTACGGTACTCCAGTTCAAATCTATTTGGTAATTGGAAATCTAATTGGATAGTTGCACATTGATGCCATCTCTTTAAGGCATCAGAGATCATAATATCAATCTTTGGACCATAGAAGGCACCATCACCTGGGTTAACTTCCCAAGCACCACCCCAATGGTTCAAGGCGGATTCTAGTTTAGCCTCAGCTTGGTTCCAGGTTTCAATTTCACCAACATATTTCTCTGGTCTAGTGGACAATTCCATCTTGAATTCGAATCCAAAGACACCATAGACGAATTGTAAGAAATCAAAGATACCTTTAATTTCATCTTCAATCTGATCTTGAGTACAGAAGATATGGGCATCATCTTGTTGGAATCTTCTAACTCTGGTTAAACCAGATAGAGCACCTGAAAATTCGTTACGATGAATAACACCGAAATCAGCAACTCTCCATGGTAACTCTCTGTATGAACGTTCTCTAGATTTGAACATTAGGGCGTGACCTGGACAATTCATTGGTTTCAAACCGAATTTTTCCTTTTCAACATCAAAAGTGAACATGTTTTCTTTGTAGTTGGCCCAGTGACCTGAAGTTTCCCATAATTTAGCATTGTACATGTTTGGTGTGATAACTTCGTCATAACCACGGGAACGATATTCAGTTCTTAGCAAATCAACCAAAGTGTTGTAAATTCTAGTACCATGTGGTAGCCAGAAACAAGAACCTGGGGACATCTCGTTGAAATAAAATAGTTCTTGTTCTTTACCAATCTTACGATGATCTCTTCTAGCAGCTTCTTCCAAGAATTTCAAATGTTCATCCATCAATTTCTTATCTGGGAAAGAGATACCGTAAATTCTTTGCATTGATTCATTGTTTGAGTCACCTAAGAAATAAGATGATGAGTTCTTCAGTAGTTTGAAAGCTTTGATACGACCAGTGTGTGGGATATGTGGACCAGTACATAGATCAATTAATGGACCACATCTGTAAACAGTAGTTGAGCCACCATCTGGAACTTTAGCATTAACTAAGTAAGTTTTGTATTTGGAGTAATGGAACATCTTCAGTAGATCTTCTTTAGTCATGACTAATCTTTCGAATTTTTGCTTCTGCTTGATGGCAGTCTTAGCGACGGTTTCTAATGGAGGGAAATCGGATTGAGAAACGGCAACTTCACCACCCTTGACAGAGAAATCGTAAAAGAAACCTTCTGAAGTTGGTGGACCAAAACAAATGTGGGCACCTAGGTTACACTCACAAGCTTCACCTAAGACGTGAGCAGATGAATGCCAGAAAACCTTCTTACCTTCTTCAGTCTCAAAATCAAAGAATTCCAAAATCGCATCACCTTCTAATGGACGTTCTAAATCCCAAAGTTCACCGTTAACTTTAGAGATACATTGTCTTTCTAAGAATGATTTACCAATTTCTTGAGCGATTTGAAATGGAGAGGTTTCCCATGAAGTACCTTCCTTGATGGTACCGTCTTTCAAAGTGATTTTGATTGGGTTTCTTGGTTTCGCAGAAACTTCATCGTCGTATTTTTTCTTCAACTGATCAAAGAATTGGATTCTTTCGTCAATGAATTCAGGTTGAGGATCTAAGTATGGTTTAGATGAAATGGCACCAGCGGATTTGTCCTTCTTCTTTTTACCTTCCTTTGGAGCCTTTGGTTGCTTGTCTGCGGCCTTTGGAGCTTGATCAGCAGCATTATCACTGACTGCCAGCTTTTCTACCTTTTGGGTAACTTCTTCAGCCATTTTGACACGAATTTCAAAGTTGAAGTTTGTTGATGACGCAGTTTTCATTTTGGTTTTTTTAATTTTTCAAAAAAAAAAAAAGAATCGCCAGTTGGATTATCTTCGTCCCAAAAGGGAATTCCGGGGAATTTATGATCACGTGCTTAAAGGTCGTATAATAGTCTTATATGTAAGTCCAGTATGTAGAAACACTTATTTAACACCCTTTAAAGCCTTTTAAAAGCCTTAATGGATTTTGTGGGCTCACTCAAAGGTGTAATAAGGAATTGATGGATTTAATTACAAATTAGAATACATAAACTTCTCTTATTACCTTTAAACTAATTCTTATTCAGTGTAATTATCAGTTGACAAGATGTCATAGCTTCCAATTGAAGCCGTGTCCAGTGAGTCATCATCCTCATTATCGCTAATAACACCAGCCCCTCCTCCTCTAATTTCTTCTTGATCAGAGTCGAAATTGACAATAGTTTGTGTCTTATCGGGGTCTTGTAATGTCAGAACAGAACTAAATTCATCCTCATTAATCTCAGACTCTAAGTCCTCTTCAGAGGGAGTCTTTGAGTTCTTAGCTGAGGTGATTGTTGAGTGTGATAATGAGTTTGGATTTGGATTGATCTTAGTATCTTCGAACTTTTTGGAGGCGATAGTCTCTACGGACTTCAATGGTTCAACATCAGAGGCTTCCTGCTCCTTGGTTCTTTCTTCTCCAATTATTTGTTTGTTGATTTTAACGTCTTCATATTTCTCTTTGTTTGAATCAGCCGCTAGTAAACAATCGTATTTATCAGCTTTTGTTTTCAATTCTGAAAGTGTCTCATAACTATTATATGTACCAAGTAAGGCGATAACCAATGACTTATGTTTGTTATCCTTTGGTTTGAAAAGGATTTGAGATTGGTCATTTCTCAATTGCAAACCTGAATGAACCTTTTTAACTTTGTGCGAAAGGTTATGCTCGCGAGAGACCTTTTTGCTATGATAACAGATAGAGCATAAGTCATAGTTATCACAATCCTTGCAATTATAGCGACTCCCATTTAGAAAAGGCACAGACGAAGAACAAACATCACAGTTCATATTTGGATGTATTTCAGTGTAATCTTTCTTCTTTACAGATTTGACATGGGCTTCTTCAACCTTTGTGGTGGTTTTTAAAGCTTCAAGTTGTGACGTTAAAACTGTAACCTTTGATTCTAATGTGGCATTGGCACTTTTGAAGTTTGAATTAGCAGTTTCTAATACTTGGATCCTTGCCAGTTTACATGAGAGCTCATTTTTTAAGGCCCTATATTCTAAAGATGTTTGGATCTGTGTAATATCAGGTGTTGACTTTAAGGACCCATAAATGTTCGCAGAACTCGAAATCGGTTCCAACTGTTGTTTTTTACCTATGCTTTCTTTTCTCGTTGGAGTAGGCGAATATAACCAACCACAACGTGGGCCTAAGTGAACTTCAAGGGAATCATGTGCAATGATGAATTTCAGCTCTTTCAGAGTTGGTGTGATACTACTCTTGAAGCGCTCAAAACCGGTAATTTCACTCAGGTTATAAGTCAGGCCCTCAAATGAGCCGATTTGATTATAGTACCCGCTAGATAATGCCTGTTCAGGGACCCACTGAATAATATATCGTTTGTTGTAAGGTAATCCGAAGGCTTCCATTAGGGTTCTGTAAACTTCTTCAAAGTCTTTGAA
Source organism: Taiozyma dajiaensis (assembly GCA_030579075.1). NCBI lineage: Eukaryota > Fungi > Ascomycota > Saccharomycetes > Phaffomycetales > Wickerhamomycetaceae > Taiozyma > Taiozyma dajiaensis. The sequence continues at coordinate 19,373 of JAKUAB010000043.1, forward strand.
GCCATCGCAATACAAAGTCTTTGTTCTGGTGTTGCCATTGATTCTGGCATAAACCTTAATGTTGATCATTATTGGTCCTATTGTGTTTATGTTTGTGTGTGGTGCTGGTCTTTGTGTAGAATTTACTGGTCATTAAAGTGGTGAGGTTGGGGGCCATCAAGAGATTTTTTAATAGATAAGGGGGGCTCTAGAAATCGCGGATTTTCTATGATGACCATGAGTGAGATGAAAGAGAGGTTAAAGTGCTAACAGTGCTCAAGAATGCCAAATGAGAAAAGACCATAGAAGAGACTTACTAAACAGGAAGATCACAAAGAGAGAGACTGAAATTTTTGATCTTTCCATTATTCATTCATGGATATATAAAATGTACATTATACACAATATGTACAGGTAGAAATTTAATTAACAATATTATACACATTGTGAGAATGAGAGAATGGCATGGTTATCATGGGAACCAAATTGAGGTGAGATTTTTGGGTGGTTCGATTTTAATTATATTTTATGTTAAATCGGTCCTCATAATATTGCTATGTAATGTAATTACATGACAATGGGTGTTATAGAGGTGTTATAGGTGAAACCAATAGGTATAAGTTTAGAGTCAAGTGATTTTCCGCGGCAAACACGAAACAAATGGGGAAATCCGAGACCATTTACCGCGGTAAATTGAAACCATGCCCAAGGTAATTCGGCAATTGTTGATGATCTGCCATCACTTTGCGTGTCAACAGCGATAAAGTAGACAGAACTGTCAAATCAAGTATATAAAGAGTTGAACATCCCTGACAATTTTGTTCTTTGTTGTTTATAATTTAAACAAATTCATATCAATCAATTAACTAATAATAGTATTCAAGTACTACACTCTGTGAAATAATAATGCCTTCTGAAGATATCTTATATGTCAAGCCATTAGACAATGGTCTATTTGGTGCTGAGATCACTTTGCCATCATACACAAATGATCCATCATTGCTAAAAGATGAAGATTTCAAAACTTTACATGATGCTTTACATGAACATTCCGTTTTGGTCATTCCAGGTCAACGTGATTTATCACCAAACTCCCAATGGAAATTAACCGCTAGATTGGATCCATCCACTGAGACAAATGGTCAAAACTATGGTCATGGTAAAGAGTTTAGACATGCTCAATCAGTTTTGAAAAAAGATGGTACTTCAATCCCTGATCAACCACAAGTCCAAGTCTTAGGTCAAGGTGATTGGCCAGCTGGTCATCATGGTCTAGGTGATATAAGTTTAACCCATCCAACTCATTTCACTTTCCATAAAACCACTCTATCTCAAGACGAAGTTGATAATGATCAAACTCGTTTTTACAGATGGCACATTGATTCTGCCCTATACGGTTTATCTCCACCAGTTGCTACCACTTTATTAGGTATTCATGTCCCACCTCATGACCGTGTCAAGAAGATTGTTTATGAAGATACCAAGGATGAACTTGAAGTTACTCAGGGTGCTACCGCCTTTGTTTCAGGTAAGCGTGCCTTTGATGCACTATCTCCAGAAGATAAAGAACTAGCTTTGAGTACTACTGTTGTCTATGCCCCACATCCATACATCTTCATTTCTCCAGCTAAGGCTACATCTGATGGATTAACCATGATTTCAGAAGGTCAAGAGATGCCACTGGATCAATTACCAGAATGGGAAGAATCCAAAATCAAAAGATTACCATTAGTTTGGACCAACCCAGTAACTGGTAACCATCATTTACAAGCTCATGGTTGTTGTGTTTGGAAATTAGAACGTGCTAATGGTGAAGTTCTAGAATTAGAGGCAGCTAGAAACGAACTTTACAGATTGATGAGACCTGCTATTGCTCCAAAGAACGTTTATGCTCATAGTTGGAATGAAGGTGACTTGGTGATTTTCCATAACAGAGGTGTTTGGCATTCAGTTACTGGTCAATTCAAAGAAGGTGAAAAAAGATTGATGCATCAATGTAACATTGCTAGTGGGTATGACCCAGTTTGTGTTCATTGATCAGTGATGACTCTTTTAAAGCAAATGGTCATGACAAAATATAGTGTAACTATTGAGGGTTTTATAAATTTATCGGTTTTATTTAATTGTAGATCTGTTAAGGGAATATCCGTAATGAGGATCTCTTTGTAACACTACCATCAGGATGATTTACAAGTTCATAAGAGACTACAATACAATATAATTATGATCCATAATATCTGTATCCCCAAATGATGTTAACGGTCAAGAGCGGCGTACAACATTTCTCCCCCAAAAGTCGTTATTTCCTGCGCTTTTAATTACAAAAACAAAGAGAGCCTTCGGAGTGTATAAACCAACGGCAATCAGCAGCTTTCCAGTGGCAAAAGTGACCAATATTTAATAAATTCCTGCAGAAAGATGACTGTTTTAATTTAATTGTAAAAAAGAAGGGCCAAAGCGGATGTGAATTCTTTATAATATAATGAAACGGGTTAATCCGTGAACTGTAAAGGGGAAAAACTAATTAATTAAAAAAAAAACCTCAAATTAATTATAAAATTATCTCATAATCCTGCAACACTTTTTTTTTTGTTAGCACATGGTTAATACTGATTCTTCTTGTCATTGTCATTGTTGTAACGGTCCTTCAAGAATGTGCTGCTCAGACTGTATCCTTGTTCTTCTTGCACTTTTGTTCCCGCCACTTCCTGTATGGATTAAATGTGGTATTTGTTCTGCTGAATCCTTCATTAATATTGCCTTATCTATATTAGGGTTCCTACCTGGTGTTATTCATTCCTTTTATATCATTGCTAAATACCCTATCAAATATGTTGTGCTTGATGAAGAAAGTCAAACTTATAGACCTGTGAATTTTAGAAGAGAAAGGGTCATTAGAGCTGAAAGAATGGAAAGAATTCAAACTCCTTCACAGGAACAAGTCTTGAATACTGCTAATTATGGTTCTACTAGTGGTGCACCTCCTGCTTATAGTGAACTAGATCTTACAGGTGCTTCTTCTTCATCTTCTAGCCCTGGACCAGTTATTCAAGCTCCAACTCCAAATAGTAAAAACATAAGATAATGAGAAATGAAATGAATTTTGGTTTTATAAAGAGAGGTCCTGGACCCTGGTCATTATTGTTTTTTTTGAGATCACCTACATGTAACAAACAAAGGAAAATCGTTCATTGGTTGATCCTTCTTCGTTTTGTTTCAGGTTCATTGTTGTCATTAGTATAGTCTTCATAAAGGATCATGATCTCTGGGATGATGGTGTTTAGTTTATAGGTTTTTAATAGGGATAGATGGTTTTGTTTATAGTGATAAATTCGTAATCGTTCATCTAATTGAGATGAAACAAACAGTTCAAAGCTTACTGGTGAATTATTTGACCAAATATGAATACTCAGATTGGATATAGCACCTGTTAACACTTTAAATTTATTGATGACTTGTCTTTGGATAATATCAAACAAAATAACATTATTAAAACTATCACCAATTAACACACATTCGTCATTAATTTTCAAAAAATGCTTTATTGGATTATCCATTACTTTTATTTCATCCAAGGGGTATTTACTAATTTCATCATCATACCATAATAAATTCCCAAACCTTGTAGCTGCAATGAATCCATCATTGAACATTATAACATCATGTATCCAAATAGGATCCCTTGGTTCCCTTTTAACATTTTTGCTCTTCCAAACATTTGTATGGGTATATAGGTCAATTATAGTAATCTCTCGATCTTTACCACCTATTATAACTTTGTTATTTTGTAAGAAATGGAAAAAGTTTATAGAACCATGAAGACCAAAAGACATTGAGAAATCGTTATATTTGGAATTAAGAAGTTTCTCTAAAGGTATGAAATAACAATAACCCAATCCTGTACAAGCTTTAAAATCATCATCTTTAACAAGCATTGTGACGAAGAAGTCTGAATTTTTAGAAGCACTCATCAAAGTCTTTGTCTTTAAACATTGGAAATCTTGATCAAGAATATCAATCTTTAAACCTTTTCTACCAAAGATAAAATATGATTTACCTTGAAATTTGAAATGACAAGACTTTTGAATATAATGTTCTGAACCTTGTTCACCAAATGTTTTTATTCTTTTCAATTTCTTATCATTATATTGATAAACTATTATAATTTAGTTAGTAATGAAATGAAAACACCCGAGAGACCATAAGACCCTCCAATGACAGGACATACCCGAGGCACCACCAGTGGCCAATTCACTCGTTACAAGTTTCATTATCCCGTTTTTTCTTTCCTTTCCTTCACCAATTGTAAATATTTCAATAAATTTGAACAAAATGAAGGATTTTGGGGTGTTACAATTAGAAAAGATCTAAACAATGTAGTTAACACACAAATATTACATGTAAACAATGAATTATAATAAATGATGACGTAATTTAAAATTTGATCGCGAACTCGTTCTGTGAAAAGTGATTTGATCTTGTTAAGGTGAATCCGGTTAGGACCACAATGAAATTTTCGCCACTTTGGTCCATAATTGAATTGAAAGAAAAAAGACAATAACAACAACATTGTTTTAATCAACTTTTGTCATTATCTTTTAATCACAGAAACAAAGTATTGAATATCAATTTAACAATGGCTGAATTTGTTAATCAATTCCAATCCACTTTAAAGTCTTGGGACTCTGTAAGTACTTCAATTCAGGAGATATGAGTTACTGGTTTGTTCAATAACTGTTGTTGTTGTTATCTCCTACCTCATTATATATATCCATGGATCCATATAACTAACTTTCAATTAAAATTAGAAATTCGCTTCCAATAGTTTATTGACCCATTTTGAAAAAAACACCAAATTACCAAGATCATATGCTGTCTTATCAGCAGGTGTTGCTTACTTCTTTTTGATTTTTTTAAACGTTGGTGGTGTTGGTCAATTGTTATCAAACATTGCTGGTTTTGTCATCCCTGGTTATTACTCATTATTAGCTTTACATACAGCTACTGGTAAGGATGATACTGAGTTATTGACATATTGGGTTGTCTTTGCCTTTTTGAATGTTGTTGAATTCTGGTCAAAGGCCATTTTATACTGGATTCCATTCTATTGGTTCTTAAAGACCGTTTTCTTATTATACTTGTCTTCTCCTCAAACTGGTGGTGCCACTGTTGTTTATAACGCTGTCATTAAGCCAATTTCTGAACAATACGTTATTGGTTCTTCATTTGCTGAAAAAGTTGATGATGTTGCTGCTGGTATTAAGACTGACTAAATCAAATGATTTGGACCATGAATATGACAAGGAAGGTTTTTTTCTTCTTCTTCTTGTACAAACTTTGATATCTTCTTCTTTTGAAGATAATGTAGGAATTCAGTATTGTTCATTGGTGTATATGGTTCGATATAAGAATTACTAGACTCTTTTGTCAATTAGACATAGTCGTGCTACATATTGATGAATACATTAGCAACAACAATCATTAAACAGATATTTGAATTAAGAATTGAAGAATTGGTAGAAACATCTTTTCTAACTAAACCAATGAAACCAATAAAACCAATATTCATATTAAAAACCAACATATAAAAACGAATTTCAGTGTTTTGGGTATTATCTCTTCTTATCATTGATCACCCAAAAGGGGAAATTTTCGCGGCTGAATTTAGACCTGATCCCTTTTTTTTTGTCGATTTAATGAAAAGAAAAAAGATAAAGCGGTTTTTGACTCATTTTACATAATTCAATTCAATATAAAGAACATTTTTGAAATTGGGTCCTTCCTCCCAATTAATAGTTAATAATAACAACAACAACATCATCATCAACAATATAATCATGGAAGTCTGTGATCCAACTGTCAAACTAATTTCATCTTTTGCCGCAGGGATCTCCTTTGCTGTATGGTTGGTGGCTCAATTACCTCAAGTTGTTGAAATTTATCAAAATAAATCAGTTGATGGGATTAGTCCTTTATTTATACTGATATGGTTTCTTGGTGATTTGACTAGTTTCATAGGCTGTATATTCACAGAACAAATGTTTTTCCAATTTGCCATCAGTGCCTATTTCCTTTTCAATGACGTTATCATTATTGGTCAATTTTATTACTATGGTATTTATTTAAAAGAGAAAACCACTGGTCATAGAGGTCGAAACTCATTATATGGATCAGTATCACAACATATTAAGAGTTTATTACCAATCACACTTCTTGCATCCAACGTTGGATCTTCAGAAGCATTTATGTTCTTATCAGAATCAAATAGTTCAACTAAAACCATTGGGATAATTTGTGCTTGGATTTCTGCATGTTTATATTTCTTTGCACGTATCCCACAATTATACAAGAATTATCAAAGAAAGTCAACTGAAGATTTATCACCATATTTATTCTGTTGTACATTAATTGGTAATTCCACATATGCCATTTCAATCTTGGTGAGTTGTGAATTTTTATATGATGAAGCTAAATGGGATTTCTTCCTTAATGAATTACCATACATCATTGGAAGTGCCGGTACAATGATCTTTGATGTTGTTTATTTCTATCAGGTACATATATATTCCAGAGATGTTAAAAATGATGAAGAAGCACCATTGTTAAGCTCCGGTTAGCTTAATTTTTGTTCTTTATACCTTTCCCATTAGCATCAAGAAAACAAATGGGTGACACAATCAGAACATATACCCACTGCATCATATAGATTTGTATCGATTTGAGATACCAATATTATCGCATGTTTACATTCATTTTAAATTCTACATTGTTGGCATGTTTATAATAAAAATATCATGTACTACTGTAAACTGTCTGTCTGTTCCCAATCGGAACTTTCGGTGACATTCGCGGAAAAGATCATTGGCAATTTGAGATTTTTAGTACCAAATCCCAGTCAAATCCCAGTCCACTTTCCATTTTGGGACAGCTTTGACTTCGCCAAAGCATAATTTTTAAAGTTTTTGTTGACGCAGGAACTTTCCCCTTTGGGCTAAAGATCAGCGAATTTCAGCTTGTTTGGAATAGTTGGAAAGCTGAAACTGTAGAAATTACAAAACTAGCAATTTCTTTTTTTGGAACATTAAAACTTTGTTAATGTTGGTACTGTGTTTTTTTAGAAATATTCCTAAATTCTAAAACTAAAAGTTTGGGATTCGTTTATACAACTTTTTTTGTTGAGACTGAGATTTAAGGGTCTCAAAAAAACAATAAGTCCCTGAAAGTCCCTTTAATTTCACATATTCAAGTCTTAAATCATTATGCTTAAAACGCTTCCAGAAGACTTGGAAACTGTTCCTTTAGAATCAGACATATTACCAATTATTAAGAAACCTTTAAACAAATCATCAACCTGTCAAGTAATAATGCAGCAACAACAACCTAAAGGTCTAGGCATTGAATTGCCTAGAAGACCAAGTGATTCTATGCTTAAGACTACTAGTACAAGTAGAAGTACTAATGCTAAACCTCAATTACGGATCAATTCTAAACTTTCATTATCAGAGAGACCAGTTTCTAATGAATCAATTCCATCATCAGATTTCTCAGATATTTCATTTTATTCAAGAAATTCTTCAATAACAAGTGGATCAATAGATGTTGATTCACCAAATTTTAATTCATCATCATCTATTGATAATTTCCATTCATCATCATCACCATCATCATCACGTCAACAAAAAGTTCTAACATCATCTCATTCAACTCCAACTTTAATCAATTCAATTCATTCAAATTCAACGTTAAGATTAACACCTTCTCAAAGATTAAAATTGAAAAGACAAGGTTCTCATCTTTCAAGAAAGCAAAGAGAATCATATTTTGATCAACATTATAATAATGATAATAATGATGATGATGATGATATTGATGATAATGATACATTTGATGAAGGATTAATATGGAATGTACCATATACAAAGACAAATAATCCATTTTCTCCTATTTGTGGGAAATCTCCTGCATTGATTAAAAACATTATTGATAATTCACCTGTTAATATGCCAATGTCTCCATTACCTGGTTCAATATCAACACCTGCATCACCATTAGTATCAAGAAATAATACCACAACTAATTTTTATAATAATCCAAATGAAGCTCAAAGTTTATCAAATTTTTATGAAGCTGCTGATAAAGAACATATTCAAAGACAAGTATTATCAAGAAAGCAAAGTGCTGCAAGTTTACCAAAATTTATTAAAGAGGCCTCTGATAAAGGATTTGAAGATTTAAATTTAATTTCAATGGAGAAATCCAAAAGTTTAACATCAACAAGACCTATTTGGTTACCACCAAAACCAGAGAAGGAAACTAAAAAACATGAACGTGATGTATCAAAGACATTGGAGAAAGCTGCTAAATTTGATAAGAAACGTCAAGAAAAGATATTAATGATTAATGAGAACCAAGAACGTAATATAAAAAGATGGAATGAACTTTGTTCCAAAACAAATTTGATAAAACATTCTTCAGAGATTAAAAAATTGACATTTAAAACTGTTATACCCATTAATTTACGATTTCAAATATGGTCTTTATTCTTAAAGATTAAAGAACCAATTGAAAGTTATCAAGATTTAAATACAAAATTACAAAAGATTCCATCTTTACCAATTGATAAGATTGAAGAATTTAAACAATTGACCAATAATGATGAAGATTTGATTCATTTGTTAAAATTGAAAATGATCTCGTCACAAGGTTTAAACTTGACATTTGATTACAAACTATTGAAATTGTTATTTTTGAAATTTAATAAAGTTGATGCCTTTAATTTAGCAAATTTGATTAAATTAAACGTTTTCAATGATCAACAATTGAAGAAATTTAAAGAAAATACCATCAAAAATTCAATATTGAAACGTTATTTATTACAAGATGATATTGAAGAGATTAATATCAACAATGTATTAAATATCTTGTTAAACTTCAAGATGGAAGATTCTTCTTTATTAATATACCAAATTTTGGACATTATTGTTTTAAATCAAGATTATAAGACATTATATGCTCTATTTATCACAATTTTAAGAGATTATCATTTTGGATTTGATAAATTGGGGAATTTAGGGATAAAGAAGATTTATATCAATGATAAATTTCAATTCTTTGATAAATTTTATTCTTATTATAAGAAATTTTAATGCATAAATTTGTGTTTACACTGAACACTATACACTTATGGAGGGTGTAGTAAAAGAAGGCAATTTATCACTAAATAAGACAAAGAAGACAAAGACTCAGTTCACTTTTTCTTCCCACTCTTTAAACTCTTTTCTCTTCTTTAAGATATCAATGAATGTAACTCTATTATTAACACCATCAAATGCAGAACTCTTGACAATTTCTTCAACAATCAAAGCCTCATTCATATTTATAGGATCAAATCTATCTCTTGAGATCTTTCTATTTTCCTCTATTAATGACAAGACAGGTTCTCTCTTGGTGGATATATAAATGATATGAATTAAGAATAAGATTAATGAAATTATAACTTCAAATGTTATATCAATTGGGAATGGAATTGAAGAATTATAAAGTTTGTTGATCTTTGTGAATTCATGAGAGGAATAACCGGCATGAAGGAGCATTAAACAGGCAATAACAGAGATGAAGGACATTTTATGGCAAATGTTGTGTGTGTTTTATCTTTATGTCTGTCCCATTGATCTTTATTAGTACTATTTCTCACATTTGTTATACTTGTTGGTGTGTAAAACAAAGTTCGCGGGTATATAACTAATAGAAAGAAATGAGCGCCACATTCATTTAAATTAAATAAAGAATAATAGATCATTTTAATAGTGAAAATGACAATAAATCAATACATTAATTTGATAATAATAGAAAGTCATTGAATAATTAAAGTCATTGAATAATTAAAGACTAAATAAATCTCTTTGACCAAAGACTTCACCACTTATAACAAGAATAACATCACAAATAAATTTACTAACATCATTACATTGTAATTTATTCTTAATTTTAAGAGCTTTTTTAGCTAAATCTCTAATATTACTCATTTCTGAAGCATTTAAAACTTCTGGAACTCTTATTAATAAGGCAAATATCCATTTTGTTAGGATTAATGGAGTGTTATGAACAAGCCATTTATTAACATAAATCAATAATTTAAAGATTAAATCATGATCAAAGTTTGAAATTATGGATAATGAAGGTTGATTTGTCATTGTAAAAGTTCTCCATTCAGTGAAGTTATTTGGAAATATGAAATTTGATGGGATTTTTAATTCACCTTCAATTGGTAAATTTGTTCGTTCAATTTGATATTCTTTTAATATCATTAAATAATGATCTTTTTGATGTTGTGTTGTTGTCAATTGATGACTTTCAATGACTTTAGAGACCTGAGGAGATGTCTCATCATAAGATATCTCCCTTTTATTAAACATTATTGAACTTCCCTCTTGAGCTTGTTTCCTTACAAGAGCTAAATAAGTCTCTGCATCATTTGGTATTGTATTTGGTGTAATTGAATCATAAATGCTTTGTGAAATTGGTAAAGCTCTGTATTGACCAAATATTGGATCTAACTGATTTGTTGATTTGTGTTTCTGTTTCTTGTTGTGATTATGTGAGTTTTGAGATCTTTTCATTTGGTGTTTGTGGTGTTTGTGTTTGTGGTGATGTGGTGGTGATGTGGCGATGAGGTATTAAATATAATCCAATTTTTTTATAAATTAATACCAACAACATCACCAACAATCACCAAATGAAAAGATCATTTGAAGAAGAACCTTTAACAGACTCAACATCAACACAATCTTCCATACAACTCCCTCCAAAAGAAGAATATGAACTCCATTATTTAAAAATTGCTTATAAATGTATTGATTGTAATAAACAATTCCCTAATGAACATTATTTAAATTTACATCAATCTGAACATCATGATCCATTTATATCAATAAGACGTGACAGAGGAGAGAAAACATTTAAATGCTTTGATAAAGATTGTTTAAAATTATGTATTAATGAAAGAAAGAGACGATTTCATATGATTTATAAACATGATTATCCTAAAGATTTCAATTTTAAAGTGATATCGAGGGGAATATAACCATACAGACAGTAGATTATAGTAATATATATATATATATTCATATCTCATTCAATAGTACGTTAACTTCATTATGTACCAAAAAACATAAAAAAAACCCACTTATAATGAAAATATAAAAACTTTGTCCTCCCAAAACAGAGTCTTATTTAAACCATTATACCTGAAAAAAAAAAAGAAAAAACTCATAGTTAAAGTAACATGAGGATTTTTTATTTTATCTTTTTCAAATAGTTCAACTTAGTTCAACTTGTTGTTGTTGTTGTTGTTGTTGTTGTTACCATTATCATTAGTTCAAGCTCAATGATTATGATAATGTTGTTATCATGAATTAATCCAAATTCAACCCATCAATAATTGATTCTTCAGTCTTTTGAAAACTAATATACAACAATTGATAATTACCTAAATCATAAACAATCTTATCAACTTTCTTATAATCTTTTAAATTTAAAGACATTAATTTAATAAAATTATCACCATGTAAAGAATTAGTGAAAAAAGTTAATTGAAACTTATTTGGATTAAACATCCCTAATACCCTTTCCAAAATGATTAAATTATCTAATCCATATTGTTGAGGAATAACATTAGATTCAAATGATGCATAAGACCAATCTTTTTCTGGAGTAACATGAACAGTATAATAAGTATCATCATCTTGCATAATTGTATTTGATGAATAACCACATGGAGTAAATTGGAAAGCATCATGTAGACCCTTTGAGTTATATAAATCAATTAAACCAATATTCTTTGAAGTTGAATTCCCCAAGAAATGACCTAAATCATCATTATCATCAATTTCAAAACCTGGTTTCCTTGAAGTATTAAATTGAATACATTTATCTTGAGATAATTCAGTCATTAATATTTCAAAAGTTTCATCAATAAAAATTGGTTCATTTGCAGGTTTTTCTAATGATGAAGTTGTATATAAATGCCAATGATTATTATCAATTCTACCAATTAAATAATGAGATCCATTTTTAAAGAATTGATTTAAATATGAAACTTCATCAGACCAATTCTTATGAATAGATTTTTGCTTTGATGGGAACATAAATGATCTTCTTGAATAGAAAACTTTAAAAGGTTGATGAACTTCATCATCATCAATTAAAAATTCCCAATCAAGAAACTTATTAACCATTTTAAATAATGAATCTAAACAATGTAAAGTTGTTGTTGTTCCACAAGTTTTTAAAATCAATTTATGATCATAAACAAACAGGGAACTTTCACTTAATAAAAATGCATTTAATTGATTTGATTGTTTGATTGATAAAACTTTACAATTAACTAAATCTAAGATTCTTGACCATTCATTAAATGGAATTGATCTTAATGAACGTTGATGATCTTTAAAATTCTTTGAATTTGGATAAAACCAAATTTCTAATAATTTTTCTGGACCTTCAAATGCTTCAGTTGAATCTAAATTAATTGAAAGTTCATGATCAACAAAAGTGTTTGCAGCTTTATTGAATGTCACTGGGGTCATAATTATCACTTATTCTTATGATGATTTATTCTTCTTCTTCTTGCACCGAGTGGGAGGATAACAAAAAAAAAGGGGTTTGCTCGGTGTTGATGATGATGAAATTGAGACTTAAATAGAAAAGGTTCTGCTAGGGCATTAGCTTTTGAAGAAAGAAAGAAAGGTATTAAATAGAGAGAAAGAAATAGAAAGAAAGAGCCCGAAATGAGTCTTTTCATTAATTAAAATTGCGGGAAAATTTTTCATTGGTTCAAAAGGGACTTTGAAAAAGAAGAAAAAAGAAAAAAAAAAAATAATAAGACCAATGGGACTAGTTAAAGAGATAATGGACTTATGAAGACTCAATTAAGAGACTATGGACTCTACTATCAATCATTATTAATCATTAATACTATTCATTATTCATTTTTATAATATCAAAACATCATCTAAATAGAATGTCCCCCAAGTATGAAGCCCAAGTTGCCATAAAAGATTAACATTAATAAAAAAAGACTAATGGGTGATTAATTGGGGGGGAAGATCATTTATCAAGAGCAAATTATAAAGATCCAACTAAAAGAATAAAGAGAAATGATCAAAAGTTCATTCCTTCTTTCAGTTTTCGCAGTGACAAAACGTCAGTTGCTAAAGATTAAATTTGCCCTGTTTATTTATATTAAAATGAAGTTGAAAAATGAATAAATTTTTCACTTTTTATATGTTTTTTCCCATTTTGTATGTATATAACAAAGAGGACAATACAATATATAAGAAGAAGAAAGAATGATTAGGGCTAAAAATCTCATTCTTTAATAATTTACAACGAAAGAAAATAAAAGAGACTTGTTTGGGAGGGGTTTTATGTGATTTTGATTAATTTGTATCTTTATTTACTCACTTTATCCTCTTTCTTCTATTTCATCTCTTTCTTCTCTTTTATCACTTCAATCAATCTATTTAATAGTGAACTGGTTAATTATGTCCCATCTTCTTCTTCTTATAGTTTATATGGTTCTCTCTTTATAAAACACATTCGCGGAAAAAGAGATTCGCGAATGTGTTTTATTCCCGCGAATTCGTTTTTTATTTATATTCTTATATATGTCTTTATGTCTTTTATGTCTTTATGTCTTTGTACCATTCAACTTATAAAAATACGCATAAATCTTCAAAATGAACAAACAAAGAAACCAAGATTGTACAGTTTATGTCGGTAATTTAGATGAACAAGTCACAGAATCATTAATTTATGAATTATTTCTTCAAGTTTCACCAGTAAGGACAGTACATTTACCAAAAGATCGAATTCTTAGAACTCATCAAGGTTATGGATTTGTTGAATTAAAAAGTTTTAAAGATGTTGAATATGTTGAAAAAATCCTACAGGGAACAAGACTCTTTGGGAAGAGTATTAAAATCAATAAGATTAATAAAGATAATCAATTGGATATTGGTGCTTCTTTATTCGTAAAGAATTTAGATCCATTATGTGATGAAATTACATTAACTTCAATCTTTAAACAATTTGGTTCTTTTATTAAAAATCCATTAATTGTTAGAGATGATCTTGGTCAATCAAAAGGTTATGGATTTATTTATTTTAAAAGTTTTAAAGATTCTGATGAAGCAATTCAAAAAATGTCTGGTCAATTTGTATTAAATAAACCAATTCATATTGAATATGCTCAAAAGAAAGGTGAAAAGACTAAACATGGTGATCAAGTGGAAAGATTATTACAAGAACAAGCTGAAAAGAATAATTACGTCATTTGAATCTATCTATCAATCTATCATTTCCCCACAACTTTTGCAATCAAATCAGTATAAAACTTTTGGAAACTATCTTCATCCATTTCATCATTCAAACGAGATCTTAAAAATCTACTCTGTGATTTGCCCTCATCTGTCATGATATATCTAGGTAATGGGAATCTATCACTCAAGATATCCATTGCCTCTGTCTTAACCAATTCCATTAATTCAGAAACATGAGGATATTCTGATAAATCTAAAGTATCACGCCAATTTGCAATAGTTTCACCATATTGGATTAATACTTGGAAATATGAATCCATTAAATAAATCTTATCATGTTGAATTAATTTAGTTTCTAATTCAATTGGTTCTGGTTCAATTTCATTTAATTCAAATTGTAATAATTGAGGTTGAATCATTAATAAACAATCATTAATTGAAACTTTATGGAAAATATCCAAATAATAACTCTTTTCATCAGGTGTAATATTAAATAATGATAGAATTGGTGATTTTAATAAATTATATATAAATCTTGGTAAGAATTTAAATTGTGATAACATTTGGAAAGTTCCTTGTTCACCTTTTAAAAAAGTTGCAAAAATTTCCATAAATTTCTCTAAATTCTTATTAATCTCTAATGAAATAACCTTTTCATTAAACTTATGTTTATGTAATGCTAATTTTGTCATTAATATCAAATTTGTCTCTTGATCGAAAAATTCAATATGACGACCATTTGTTTCATTCATTGTAGATTTAGCCACCGTAGTGATTCTAATACGTTCACTTCCATCATTATGTTGATATTTAGTTTGAAATTGAATAAATGATTTCATTGGGATACTTGGTTTTTCTGAAGAATGACCCACTGTTTGTGGTGTAAAAAATGTTGTAATTGTATGTCTATTGGAAATAACTGGTAATTTAATAACATTAGTCAATCCATCACCAATGACAATATCACTAATTGAAGAATTTTCTTTAGTTAATGGGTTTTGTGGGATACCATTACTTATAAATCCAGACACGGCAACATGAGATGAACAAAGAATTTTCAATTCAGCATTTGAATGGAAATTAATAATACCATTATCATCAACTTCAAAGATCTTCTTATAACTTTGTTTGAAAAGATTCGTAGTGAAAGAATCATTCATTAATAACCAACCACCAGTTTTTGAAGTTAAATTCCTCATTTCAAAGATCCCAATTTGATCATATGAAGCTATGAATAAATTAAAACTAAAACGATCATCAATTAAAGAATCATAAAATTCTAAAGAAGGTTTCAATTTTTTAACTTTCCCATTAGAAATATCATGGAAAGTTCTTATAGGTTCAGATTTTGAAGTACTTACAATAGCACCCGGTCCAATAGTACAAGGTCCACCAATGAATGTAAAGATATGACCTTTATCCAAATTATAAGATTTTAATAACTTGGAAGCAATTGATAATGCAACACCAGTGGAACGACAATGACGATCTTTACATTCTAATGATGGTTTCAAGTTTTGTAAATGACGAATAAATTTGTCTTTATTTGTAATATGGGTTAAAGTCTTGTTAAGTTCAAATTTATCAATTGGACCAATGTAATCTTTATTCCCATTGAAACCAATCTTTTTAATTATTGGTGATTGTAACTCATGTAAATAAACATTAGAATCAAAACTAATCAAACCAATGAAACAATCAGGTGGCATATAACTCAACGTTTCCTCAATAGTCTCTTTTAAACTAATCAATTCTTCAGGGTCCAAATTTAGATCAATAACAAACATGAATACCAATGGTCTCAGAACTTTATTATATTGATCAGGAATAACATACTCTAAATTACTCCATTTCATCCCTTGTAAATCTGTAATTGGATTCCTCACAAGACATAATGAACAATTCCAAACACCAGCAGCTTGATCAACAATACAAAATGGATTAATGACCGCATGACAGTTCTTACATCGCGTTGGAAGTCTTATCAAGTATTGTTCAGTAGTAGATATTGGTGAAAGTGGGTTGTAAACAGCTCCAATGGGCGCTATTAGTTTTGTCTCTTCTGTTCTTGTCGTTGGGAATACGTTCCAGTTGAATCTGATCCCATTGTTATCTTCTTCAGTGTAGTAATCAAATGGCTGAAAGGTTGTTAGTTTATGGAGTCTCTTGGCCAATAAGGAGAATGTCGTCATCGTCATGGCTCAACTCACTGGTGCTTGTGCCATTTTTATAGAAGTTGATGCACAATATGTCCACTTTAAATTTGGTGATTTAACGAAGAGATCAAAAGATCTGGAATTTTTTCTTTTTTCTTCCGATCCGAGAAACAAAAGAAACTTCCTTTCTAACTCATTAAGAGGTTACTCTCATTAAGAGGTTATTTTGATAGATTTCTAGACTTTTTATTGGTTAATGAGCTTGTTATGATGGGGAATAGTGACACGTTGACTTTACAAATCACATAATCTTCCACTTTCCATCAAATGTCAAAGCATCATTCAAGTAAGATGAAACTATTATAAGCTAGCTGCTTTAATTTTTTTTTGTTCAATAAAAATATGTATTATGAAATGTTTAAAAATAAGTTATATATTAATTAGTTCAGCTTATAATGATGGCCTCTTAGGGTCTTTCATCTTAGCTTCTATGGTTTATATTGTTGTGGGTGGGTTTAGAGTTTAATTGTATGTTACTAGAGATGCCTTCCTTAGTATAAAATCTTCTATTTGTGATTTGTTCGAAAGTATATTGTTGTAATCAGTTAGTTTGTTGGCACCGAAATCTTCTGTGTTGTCCTAGTTCTAGGAGTAATTCAATGTAGTTTCACTTTTATCTGCATTTTTCTTTGGTTGCATCAACGGGCATGATTAGTTCTTCAATGGAGGGTGTTGGGCCTTCATATGAGAGTGCTTCCCAGACCGCTGTCACTGGTAAGCAAAATGATACAATTCGAATAAACAGGACTTTCTTAGATCACTAAAACCTTCTTGTGCTTCAAAAAAGACTTTGAATAGTCCTCTTTACTGAGAGTAAAAGAATAAAGAGAATGTTCAACCACCATTCGTCTAAGGTAATTTTGGATTAGCGGCTACTCCTCCCGGATTTAAACGGGTTTAACACAGATTTGAGACATACATCATTTTATAATTCATTATAAACGCAAATTTCTGTTCCAAGAGTCTGTTTAATACGAGTTGAGCTTAAACTCTGTGTAACCATCTCCAGATAATTCAAATCGCTTAATTCATCGTTCCCAATGGCTGATAAAGCCTTAAAGCTAACATTTCCTATATCAACAACTCTCAACTTTGGGAGTGAATACTCTGCAGTTCCACCAGAAATTGAAGGATCAACCTGGGAAACACAGATCAACTGGAATAAGTACAGTTCTTCTATTTGTTTTGGGATGCTATCCATTGGGAAACGGAGGTGAGGATTTTCATTATTCGTACCATTAACCTTCAAGCTTCTCAACTTTGGAGCTCTTAAATTTCGTAAAATAACAAAATCATCATGATTTGAAGAAGGCGAATAGTTTTTGGTCAACTCTAACGTCTCAACTGTTGGGAGTGATAAATTTGAGTAGTTATAAGGATTGAAATCGTTATTCAGATCATTGATTTTGAGCTCTTTCAATATCGAATGTTCGAAATTTGCCAAATATCCCAATAATTCCGTGAAACAACCTTCAACCAGAGCTGATTTGGATTCTGATAGCAATTTAGAGAGTGTTGTTAAAGTTATTGATGGAAGTTGACTGGGATACCTGGTAGTTAAAAAGGCAAACCAGGGATGTTTAGGTTTCATAAGCTTCAAATTATCACCGATTTGGATATTGGAGACTATGATACTCTTTGAGTATTCGATAACCAAAATTTCTAGTTTTGGAGCTTTGACATTGGAGAATGAAGCTGGCATGGTGGGACGGTTATCTGGTTTCAGAAGCAGCTCAGTGACATTTGGAAGCTCAATATCTTGAACGATTGAAATACCAAACAGTTCCAAGTATTTTAATGACTCCAGAAACATACTTTTAAACTCTATGCACCCATTTAGTTGAGTTTTGAGAACAACTTTTTCCAAACTTCTAGACTTCTCTAGAGCAATATGATCAATATGTTTCTGAGTTACATTATCCAAAATAAGCGACTTCACACCTGGAAAGCCACCTGGTTCATGACCAGCTAATGAAGATGAATCTTTTGAGTCGTTGTATAAACTCTCGACATTCTTGAAGCTCATTATTCTAGGTACCAACACATCACAAATAAAGATCTTTGTATTTTCAATTACGAAATGGGTGTTCTGGAAGCTTCGAGTTGAATAAAAATATGTAACTAAATGACTACCGATAAAAGTGTGATTTAATGTTGATGGTAGATTTTTACTCAAGAATTCTCCCTCTTCGAACTTGAGTTCAAAGTTGTTGTGTACCAAACCAGAAATAACAACAATCTTCTTCAAGGTGTCAGTCTCATTGATAAAGAGATTTCTATCAAAATTCGCAAAATCAGTTATGATGAAAGTCAAGATAGGATATGATTTAAATATCGAACGATTGTTATAAAACTCTTTAAACGAGTACACTCTTTCCTGATTAATTGAAATAGTATTCTTGTCATCTGTGACGACAGGAATACTATCTCCAAATTCAACGCCAACTGACATCAAGTTGTAGACATCAGTGGCGCTCAATTCAGGAATGATCTTAAGCAAGACTTCGTCAGGAAGCTTGTTGAAGCTCAATTGTTTATCTATATTCGACATTTGAACTATCTTATTACGGTAGTGGAATAATAGTGAAATAGGGAGAGATTTGAAAAAGTGGCCTTTTTATAATTAATTCAGGGGAGATTTCTACTGATAAGATAGTAATTTTGGATTGAGATCACCGATTGTATTTGACGTAAACGTGTTTGATAATAATTATTTCCAGACATTACTGGCTTAAATCCTTCAATTGAGATACAAATGGCCTTCAAGAAGGGCAACAAAAACCCTCCATTTGACAACCATCATTTAGACTCAAGAAATGAATCATTATATATACAAAATGAATTAACTTTTAAACAAAGAATTTGAGTTTTGAGATGTTCCGGAAATAGGTATAAGAAATTTCCATATTTGGAAGTCTGCATAACGTCATAAAACCTTATCCATCTTAGGTCATCTCCGAGAAAAAGAGAGAGAAAAAAAAACACATCAGACATAATAATCTTTGTCACAATTAGGAAAACAAATATAGGAAATAAGTATAAATCAAGACAAAAACTTGCCACAAAGATGAACCTCAGCTCCCTATTAGGTAATCAACCGTCCTCTCAGCCAACAGACCCGAGCTTTGCTCTTTCTCGTCCGCAGTATCCGATTGATTCGGTGAACTACTTGCCTGTTGGACTGACACCTTTCCAAAGAGACCTTGTTGACATCTTGGTCAACTTACACAAAACTTCTTTGCTGAAGATTCTAGAAGACGAATCATTCATGTCTGTTCCTGATCTTCACTGTCTCAATGATGATGAGCTACAACAGCTGCTTATAAGAAACATTAATCTGCTGTCCAATCACCCCTATCTGCTAGTTGAACATTATATGCCAAAGAGATTACTTTTGATGGAAAGTCATGAACGTTTGATGGCTGCTAGTGATAAGTTTAGAAGTCTGGACAAACTGTTGACAAGTGTGAAGAACTTTTCCATTGATATCGTTCTTACTGGTCATAACGTTAAAGAGCTTGACTTGATTGAAGCCTTCATTCTTGGTCGTGATTTGACTTATAAAAGATATAGTGGTGCTAAACTTATTGACGATTCCAAACCAGCTCCAAAAGAGTCTCAAAAAGAGGAAAAGAAGGTCAAAGATGATGATTACGTTCCAAAGAAAAAGAAAGACAACACACCAAAGAAACTGAGTCTACATTTAATCACCAGTCAACAACTTTATGGCACGTTCCTTCCACCAATTGATTTCATCGTATCATTGGATGAAACTTTGAATGAGAAAGACAGCCATATTGAGTATCTAAGATCTTTGAAAGGTGGCGTGATCCCATTGATCAAGATTGTTGTTACCAACTCCCAAAAACATGGTCAATTGAAAGAAATTGATCCTATTAAAAGTCTTTATACTCAAATTGTTCATCGTGATGACTCTATTAACTATGATGCTGAACTAGGAGTTGTTTATGATAAGGTTGCATCATTTTTCCAAGAGCCAAGATTGAATAAATGGCCAATTGAACTTCCATTGTTTCCAATTTATACTACGGAAGAGATTGTCAAGTCTATAGAAAGACCATCACCAGAGTTTCAAAACAGCAGAGATACAACCAAGAGAGTAAAGTTGGAAGAAATGATAATACCTGAAAAAATAACTATTAAGGAGTATAGCTTCTTATTGACCAGATTGACCAGTGAAAGAATGTCCAAGATTGAGACATTGATTGAAAACCATCATGAAGAGTTGAAACCGCTGAGGATAAAATCTAATGTCAAGCATTTAGGTGATGATCAACTAAAGATCAAGATTGGTGAATTCTTTAAAAAATCTCAGAAGTTGAAAGAAGAATCAACAAATGCTGAAAAGAGATTTGAAAGATTGGAATCCGAGAATGATAAATATGTTGAAATTTTGAAAGGGTTGAAAATAAAGAAAGGATACCTAATGAAGATCAAGTCCGGTGAACTAATAAAATCAGAAGAAGAAACCAAAAATGAACTGGCTCCAAAGCAAACTGAACTACAATCTTTGAAAGACGAGATTGAAAAACTTGAAGTTGAACTACCAGACTTACGTTCCAATTATCAGTCCATTACATCACAGGCAGCTGAACTTTCAATTCTATCAAAGACCCTGGAAACAACAAACAAGGAACTCCTAGCAAAGATTGAGGGTCAAGGTTTGAAATTGAGAAGGTTGAAAGATGAAGAAATCAAACTATCTAACGAGGCCAAGATTGAGAAACTAGAAAAGGAACTGGAATTCTTGAAACTCTATAATGAAAAGCTTAGTGCTATAGTAAAGGAAAAAGTCAGCACGCTGAGTGTGGGGAGAAATGGTAGGGTTCATAGATCAACTACACCATATTCTTAATGAAATAAACGAATGATATCTAAAGAGTATATTAAAATCTCCGCTGTATCTTTAATCGAACAATGTATATTATTCTTCGCTGAATGCTTCACAGAGAGTCCTTAATCGTCCGTTTTGCTACAGTTTACTCTCACCCTTTACTAAAAAGAAAATGATGGATTGAGGCTAATCATCAACATAGTTTAGTAAGAAAACTAACAAAGTATTTCAAAAGAATTAGTTAGTTCAGTTCACTTGTGGTGATTCAACGAAGAGATCAACAAGTCTTCTTCATCAATCGAAAAAGAGAATAAAAGAATAAAGAGAAGGTTCAATCACCTTTCGTTTAAGGAAATTTTGGATTACCGGCTACTCCTCCCGGATTTAAACGGCTTTAACACAAGTCTCAGGCGAGATATATATCATTTCATTTATTATAAACGCAAATCTCAGTTCCAAGAGTCTGCTTAATACGAGTTGATAAGCTTGAGCTCTGAGAAGCTATCTCCAGATAATTCAAATCACTCAATTCATGTTTCCCAATGGCTGGTAAAGACTTGAAACACACTTCTTTTAGCTCCAAAACTCTCAACTTTGACAGTGAATACTTTGCAGTTCCATCAGAAAGTGTAGGATCAACCTGAGAAACACAGATCAACTGGGATAAGTATAACTCTTCTGTTTGTTTTGGGATACTATCTATTGGGAAACGGACATTAGCATGATAATAATTCGTACCATTAACCTTCAAGCTTCTCAACTTTGGGGCTCTTAAATTTGGTAAAACAACAATATTATATTCACAATGTTGTGGGGAAGTCGGATCAATTGTATCTCCGCAATCCTTACACTTTGGTTTCGGTGGAGAAAACGAATAGGATTTGCTCAACTCTAACGTCTCAACTGATGGAAGTGATAAATTTGAGTAGTTATAAGGATTGAAATAGTTATTCAGATCATTGATTTTAAGCTCTTTCAATATCGAATGTTCGAAATTTGCCAAATTTCCCAATAATTCCGTGAAACAACCTTCAACCAGAGCTGATTTGGATTCTGATAGCAATTTAGAGAGTGTGGCTGAAGTTATTGATATAAGTTGACTAGGAGAACATGCAATAGCATTTGAGGAGACATTGTTACGATCTTTAAGTTTCATAAGCTTTAGATTACCACCAATTTGGATATTGGACACTATGATATCCTTGGAGAATTCTATAACCAAAATTTCCAGTTTTGGAGCTTTAACAATGGATAATGAAACTGCTGTACCGTAATAACCATTTAGTTTTAGAAGTAGCTCAGTGACATTTGGAAGTTCAATATCTTGAACTGTTAAAATACCAAACAGTTCCAAGTATTTTAATGACTCCAGAAACATACCTTTAAACTCTATGCCATTTAGTTGAGTTTTGAGAACAACTTTTTCCAAACTTCTAGACTTCTCTAGAGCAATATAATCAATAGTTTTTGAGTTGCATTGTCCAAAGTAAGCGACTTCACACCTGGAAAACCACCTGCTTCAAGATCAGTTAATGAAAATGAACCTTTTGAGTTGTTATATAAAGTCTCGACATTCTTGAAGCTCGTTATTCTAGGTACTTGACAAATAAAGACCTTTGTATTTTCAATTACAAAATGTGTGTTTGCAAAGCTTTCATTTGAAAAAAAGGATGTGATACGAGTGTGATTTGATGTTGATGGTAGTTTTCTCCCCAAGAATTCGCCCTCTTCGAACTTGAGTTCAAAGTTCTCGTATACCAAACCAGAAATAACAACAATCTTCTTCAAGGTGCCAGTCTCTTTGATAAACAGATCTTTATCAAAATTCGCAAAATCAGTTATGATAAAAGTCAAGATAGGAGATGGTTCAAATATCGAACGATTGTTATA
The DNA here is from genome assembly GCA_030579075.1 of Taiozyma dajiaensis. NCBI lineage: Eukaryota > Fungi > Ascomycota > Saccharomycetes > Phaffomycetales > Wickerhamomycetaceae > Taiozyma > Taiozyma dajiaensis. The sequence goes on from JAKUAB010000043.1 coordinate 42,634, forward strand.
AAACTCTTCAAAAGAGTACACTCTTTCCTGATTTGAAATAGTATCCTTGTCATCACAGATGACAGGAATACTATCTCCAAATTCAACCCCAACAGACATCAAGTTACAGACATCAGTGGCGCTCAATTCAGGAATGATCTTAAGAAAGACTTCTTCAGGAAGCTTGTTGAAGCTCAATTGTTTACTGGTCTTCGACATTTGAACTATCTTATACGGTAGTGAAATAATAGTGTAATAGGTTTGAAAGAACTCAAATTTATTAACCTTTTTATATATTACATGGGAAGATTGCTATTGAGAGGTAGGATTTTTCATTATTCATTCTGAGTAATGAGACCACTCTCCTTCTCAAGATATTTATATTAATTTGGATTGAAATCTTAAGTCCTAGACAGTAAATGTAAACGGGATCGATGACTACCCTGTATTTTTTTATTGCTAATTAGTGGTTAGTACTGGTCTAAACTAATGGCCTTCAAGAAGGGAAAAAGAAAATGTCTCTATTTTACATAGAGACACTATTTTACCGTCATATTTTAGAAGGTCTTAATATTTATACCAAAGAGTAATTAAACAGCATTGAGCCTCCCCAAAAAGAGTAAAATTCTCTCATCTCTATTCAAAACTGCATATTAAAGCTTATTAAGCTCCAAGAAAGACGCTAGTTGAAGAAATAATCAGACACAACTATGAAGTGATATCCAAAATCCATGGGCTCTTCCTATTGAGAATTTACCGGTATTTAAGCCTAATATTTAATCTTTATCTTGATATGTCCCATACTGATTGTTGATGACAAGGAGAGTTACAGACAGTTTCAGGTAAAAAGTCGGTCCCTTGGCCTAGTTGGTTAAGGCGTGGTGCTAATAACGCCAAGATCAGCAGTTCGATCCTGCTAGGGACCATTCTTTTTTTTGTTATTACAATTTTGGTAATGGGATCCCTTTTCAAAACACATAACTAAACTATAGGCATTTATTGAATACATTATTAATATCAATTAATAATTGACTCATTTTTTAATATAATTAATGGCATCTCCATTTAAATTTGTAATGAATTTACTTTTTAATGAATTAGTCGATCACATAATAATGAATCTTTTTAAACTAGAAACCGTCGGAAATGCCGAGGTAAAATGTTATTAATTCCCAATTTTATATAAATTCATACTCAAATTTGCTTTAAATCTTCTGAAATTTCTTGAGGTTAATATTCATTAAGTTCTCTTATCAATTACAAAGTTTTTCAAAGGAATTTGTATTAAAATGAAGCTAATTATTAAGCTAATTAAAGGCCTTTTTCAACTATGGCTTTAAAATAAACTCCACAGTTAATTTCTTTCTTTGAAAAACGTAGAAATCTTGAGATTATTAAAGTGATGAGTTCTGATCTTAAATTGGGAATTTATATTACAAAACCACATTGATAACTCTGATCTTAATATAGAAATCTCTAAAGTTTGCTATTCTAGAAAATTTACCACTCTGATAACAACTTGTGGACCCTTTTTTCACTGTCATATACTTCAATACATCCACATTCCCAAAACCACATAACGGGTACATAATCATTCAGATAAGACAATGCTACAACTTCTCCCCTTGGACATATGGCTCCATATAACACCACTGCTGACACCTTTTGAGATCCAGTCACTTCGATTCGTTAATAAGTCATTACATTCCCAGCTTAGTTCTGATGTCATTTGGAGACCATTCTTGATGAGTGTGTACCATAATGTTGATGATCTGCCTGAATTTGAAGAAACTAGTGGATTTTGTGACCTTTTCAGGGTCAAGACTATAGAAGCTGAAGATTTGATTAGAATGGTGAGAGATATGTCTCGTTCACTAGATTCAAGTTCCATCATGGATAAAGGTAAGACCATTATTGATATGGGATATGATGCTGTACCAGTTTTGAATTCTTTAAGGTCAAATAAAGTTAATTTACCCTTACGTTATATTTCATCTTTTATATTGAATTCTATTCGTCATCAACAGTTCTTGTCCAAGTATTCTCAATTTGAATTTGATCGTCATGATACAGAATCATTTTTCCTTCTCATGTCATATTTGGATCCAGCTTTCGATAATCTATTACCATTGAGACATATTGTTTTGAACAAGGTAATGGAAAGAGTTAAACAACATTCACTATGGGAAGAATCAAGACCAAATAGTTTTAAAGTGAATATCATCGTGAATGTCTTGTTTAATACCATTTCAGCAATCACTATCAACAAACCAGATTACACATATGAAGATCATTCTATCCTAAGGGTATACGCAGGTGAAGTTGGTGGTATAACATGGATCCAATTTGCCATTGTTCAAAAAATCGCTAATCATTTTAACATCAAGACATATTTGTCCTCATCATTCTTAGTCATTGAAGATCCAAATTTCCACAATGGAGTCTCATTATTATCTATTAAGAATAATGCCCCAAAGATCATGAGTATGAACCATTTAATCCGTATACTAAACACAAGTTCAAATTCTGTTCAATTAACTAGACTAGTGACACCATTGAATTACAACTCATTAATTGCATTGTTCAAAATTGACGTTGAAAGTACATATTCCAAATTACATAGTGGAATGTGTTCCAAATCATATGCTGAACTTTATCCAATCTCCAAACAGCATTTCCCATCTGGTTTAATCCCCTTTCCTAATTTACAAGCATCATTGGAACAAGGTTCTATGAACATTTGGCCATTAGTGTCCCATTCATTTCAATTGAACCCATTTAACCTACATTGCTTCCCAGCCATTCCAACTTCTAAATCCCGTCTAATAATTAATAACTATTTTAATCCATTACAATTGCATCCTATAGATAGAACAAATCTTGAACATAAACCGAAATTTTCCATTGGTGATGTTGTTACACACGTTAGAAACCAAACAGTTGGTATAGTGTTGAGTTACTCTAGAGATGAAGAATGGTATTATAGAGTAATTCCAGATATCAATGAATTCTTAGTCCGTGAAGAAAGTCTTGAAATGATTGATGGGAATAATGTTAAAGATTTAATCATCAATCATCCGATCATTGGAAGATTCTTCAAGAGGTTTAATGAAGAAACGGGTAAATTCATACCAAAGAAGGAACTTTTGGAAATATATCCTAATTTTTAATCAATATATAAGTTCAAATGATAGAAAATGGTATTCTAAGCTATAAGGTGTAATATCTTCTTCACTTGAACTCAAAGAAGTTTAACAACGTACTTGACAGGTTTTCGGATCTATAAACCCTTTTCATAGACAATTGAAGTGTCTGATGATTCAAACACCAGCAGCTCCCGTAAATACACAGCTACAAACTTTCAAACCTTCATACAATTCATATACTTCAAGTCATAGGCTCATAAAAATACGAAAAACAGTCATAAATCTGGAGAGATTAAGATCTTGATATGTTTATCCTTGTGGTTGATCAATTCTAAAAACCCATCTTGAACACCTTTTTCCAAACTAACTTTACCAGTGATCAATTGTTTAACTTTCTCAATATCTATTTTACCAGCTTCCAGAGCTTGAATGACACCTTTAAAGTCCTTTGTTTGATAACCTAGAGAACCAACACTTTGTTTCTCTTCCAAAGTAAGATCCATGACGTAATGGGCAATAGACTTATGTGGCCAGATAGCAACGTTACAGGCAACACCACGGGCACGTAAAGCATGAATAGAAGTGGTATAAGTGGCTTGAATACCGGAACAATCAAATGATTTAGCGAAACCTTGACCTTTTGAGCCCAATTTACGTAATTCAGCAGTGGCATCCTCATGTTCTAAAGGATTAAACCCAACAGCACCTAATTTAATAGCTTGTTCTCTTCTAACTGATGCAGGTTCTGAGACAACAACTTTTGAGGCACCTTTTGCCTGTAAGACCAATAAAGTAGCTAAACCAATTGGACCTGAACCTAATACTAAAGCGTCTTCACCTTCTTTGAAACCAGCCAATTCAACAGCGTGCCAAACAACGGATAATGGTTCAATCAATGCACAAACGTCTAATGGGATCTTCTTGTCAACTTTTAAAACGTGATTTTGAGAATATTTGGTGTATTGTGCTAACCCACCATTATCAACACCTAGACCTAAAAAGTTTAGATCAGAACAAGTATTAGTGTAACCAAATTCACAACTTTGACAAGTTGGAACGTCTCTTCTCTTATTCTCTGGGTCAGTGAAGTAGTTTTGTCTGTCATCACAATGACCAGTTGTTTCAATGACAGCATGATCACCAACTTTCAAGTCTTTAACATTTGAACCAACTTCAGCAACAACACCACTGAATTCATGACCAATAATCAATGGTAATTTCTTACCACTGATCTTATCACCAGATTCACTACCAGCGTTTTTAAAGAAGATTGGTTCTTCATATTCATGCAAGTCAGAACCACAGATCCCACAGAATGCAACTTTTAGGACAACATCATCAGGTTTGATGGCTTTTGGAATTGGTAAATCAGTTTTGAATCTGATATCTTCAGCACCATGATATTGTAAACCTTTCATAGTAGAGGTCATTGCTATTGTTGATGTTGATAAGGCCCTTTTAGACAATTGAAACAGTGGGGACCTCAATGTATTTATACTTCTAAGAAACATTTTCGTGGGGTGGTGAAGGGGGGCTCGGAGTACTTATCAATCAAGTGATGTGTATATAGTTTTGAATTAAGTTCGAGATGTTGCTTTTATATACAGGAAATGGGGCCATTGGGGAAAAAGTGTCATTAGAACTCTTCTTACACACTTCTTACGTGGGTTTTGAACTTTTCTGACAAAGAGAGGAAACCCACAGGTGGGAAAATATTCTGAGGGTGAAAGAGTGACATGCAGAGGGTTTAAAGACCTGGCATTGATCAGCTTCGGTTAAAGGATAATCAATGGACTTGAGAATTAGTGAAGGAATTGGTAAAATTTATGTCCTGGAATTACCAACCAATCAGCTCTTTTCAAGCAATGTTCGAGACCATCAACTGATTTCAACGTTTATTATTTTAAACGATCACTGGGGCAGCTTTAATAAATTGATCTGGGGACTTCAACTGTCATAAAACAAAGACAAACATTACGTAAGAGGATCATCGGCCTCCAATATTTTGATCATTAATCAATCAATTGAGTGATTGGGGTATTATAATACTAGAGAACTGTAGCTGATACAAACAGTGAGTGATAAGTATCTTTCCCCAACTGTAATAAGTAATTGGATTGGACTAAAAGGGGTGGCTTTACTCCTTTGTTCACCAGCATTCAAGGAGTTTATAGATTTCCCCATAACTGCCGCTTCTGATATCCATTTCTAGAATGACACAAACCTCTGTTTTGATATCTCTAAAGTTCACTAGTGTAGTTTAAAGTAAATGAGGTTTAATAGTGGTAAATTTCGTAAAACTATCAACACCCTTTTCAATATCTACCCATTGTTATTAGTCCGAGAAAGTAGTGAGGTAAAAATTCCTCTTTGATTTCTTAGAACATCTATTAGGCTATCTTGTTTCCCAAACTCCTTAAGCGCTCCATTGATCCTTATCACTCTTGATTTTGTTTAACCATAATCTCAATACAACAAAAGTTAAACCAGTAAGACAATGAGAAAGATTAACTTCAAAGAACTACATGAAAAATCTAAAGATTATAAACAGTGTATCTCTATTTTAATATAATTTTATCGTTATAGTAACATTCGTGAACAAAAACATAGCAGCATAGACACATTAGCACAAATCAAGACTTTTTACAGTGGAATCACCAAAGATTTAGTACTTTGGACCAATACCTCTCCAAGAGGTAATGATGGTCTTTGGTTCAGTCAAGAATTTGAAAGCTGATGGACCGTAGAATGGTAAATCACCTAAGAAAGAGGCCTTGTTTGAAGTGAAACCATAGTTGGCATGACCAATTGGAATGATGGTGTTAACACCAACTTGACCAATGTTAACGTTTTGAGTAAAGTGGTGAGCATCTGGACCAGATTGGGTGAAAACAGCAACAGAGTTACCGAATTGGTTAGCATTGACGTAATCAATGGTTTCTTGTAAAGTATCAACTTCTCTAATGGTGAAGATTGGACCAAATAATTCTTCATCAACACATCTCATACCTTCCTTAACATTAGCTAAAAGAGTTGGACCAATGAAGTAACCGTTGGCGAATTCTGGTTCAGTTGGTTTGTTGTGGGTTCTACCATCAACCAAGACTTCAGCACCCTTGTCAACAGCATCTTGGATAACAGCTTCCAATCTTTGTAGAGATTCCTTGGTGACAACTGGACCAAAGACACCATCTTTGAAACCTGGTCTAGCTTCTAATTTCTTGACTTCTTCAACAATGTCTTTCTTGAATTTCTTAGCTTCACCAACTAAGAACAAGATATCAGTTGATAAACAAACTTGACCAGTTGAGGAGAAAGCACCAGTGACAACTGATTTTAACAAAGTGTCCTTGTCAGCATCTGGTAGAACAATGGTGTGGTTCTTAGCACCCAAGTTAATTTGAACTCTCTTGTGGTTCTTGGTGGCTTGTTCATAGACGTATTTACCAGCGTTGTTACCACCAACGAAAGTGACAGCTTTGATTCTTGGATCAGTGGCTAATTTGTTAACAGTAGCGTGCTTACCGTGAACAATGTTAATGACACCAGCTGGGACACCAGCTTCACGGGCCAAATCAGCTAAGATGGAACCGGTACCTGGACATAGTTCAGATGGTTTCATAACAGTGGTGTTACCAGTGGCAATGATGTATGGGATGGTCCATAATGGAATCATAACTGGGAAGTTGAATGGTAAGATGGAACCGACAACACCAATTGGTTCTCTGGTAGTCAAGGTTTCAACTGAGGTGGATAGTTCAAGACCGGTAACTTCGGTTTCTTTGGTAACTTGAGTAGCATGTTGAGCACATTCAATACCTCTGTTAACATCGGCAATGGCTGCACTGTAGGTCTTACCTTGTTCTAAGACAATGGTGTTAGCTAATAGTTCTCTGTTTTTCTTTAACAATTCAATGTAGTTGAAGACAATGTCGTTTCTCTTGGTGATTGGAACCTTAGAGAAAGTCTTGAAGGCATCTTCAGCAGCTTGGATAGCTAAATCTAATTCAGCATCAGTGGATTGTGGAACCTTAGCGACAACGATATCAGTGGCTGGGTCAAAAACATCATACCATTCCTTGGAGTCAGACTTTAGGATTTGATTGTTGATGTAAGTGGAGACTAAGTATGGCTCTTGACCTGGTTTAGCATGACCAGTTGGTTTTGGTGGTAGTTGTAGAGTGGATAAAAGAGCTCTGTTTCTTAGGACAGATCTGGTAGCTCTGACAGCAGTGAATAAGTTGTTCTTAGAAAGTTTTGTTGAAACTTGAGAAATCATCGTTAGGTAATTGGTATGAAATCCTTTACAAAACTACTTTCTACATCTCTACTGGGGGATTAAACACCCTTTATATAGTTTTCTTCAGGATTTGTCTTGCATCAAAGAACTGTTGAATGTTCAGCCCCATATTACACAGGTGACGGACAAATTGAAAAAAAAAAAATAGAACGTGTGATTCCATAGGATCAGACTATTATCGCTCTCCGTCCCGAGATTTGAATATGGAAACACTGGACAAATTTGCTCTGTTTCTCTCCCCTATGTATGTGTGTTTCCTATCCACGTTGGATCTGGTCAAATTGTCCCTGTCCTGAGTCAATTAATGCTCGTTCATTATGACATGTTTTTCGATTCTCACCATCACTAATCCTATGTTAATAGCGAGAGTATAAGTAGGTATAATTAACGAGGATTTGAAGGGTGTAGACAGGTCAATTGATTTCAGTCCTTGACTTCCCTTCAGCCAGTAGCACCCTTGCTCCGACTTTTCTTGATGTTCAGCCCTATGTTAAGAGTAGGACACTGACGAATCACAAGGGAATAAACGCCAACTGAGCCGGAGATTCGAACACTTGGGTTAACTTTAGGAGTCAAATGGAATGACTTGTTACTGCAAAGTAATGCATCAAGTGTGCAGCTATGTCTCGAGTCTGACGCTTTACTCCAGTTTTCTCGGGCTTTCGTTCTTGGGTCACTTTGAACTTTTCAGATGCTTAAGGCCGTGAATCTGAATGATTTCTCGACATGGGAATGTGTTTCCATGACAACCCTTCTCTTAATGCACAGGTCCAAAGGAAAAGGTGGCGCCTGGAACCGTTGCAACCCGTAACAGAGGCTTCCCTGCCCATAGTTCAAAGAGAAAAGAGGTGACTGGGCCCAATTCCACAAAGGTCCAGTGGAAACACTCTCATTCTTTACCTTTTCCCTTCCATGTTGTCTTTTTCCAGCCGTTGGGGCTTAACTCCAGAGCCCGAGAGTCACCTTACCAATTTGGAAATTTTAAGAGGCCATGGTAATCCTAATGTCTACGGGTTGACTTAATTACACCCCAGAAAGTGGTATGGCTCACGCCACGAGAGCATTATTAACCTACGTTAACTCCCCGAGCTGAGACGTGTGTGGGGGGTTTTCTCTGTTTCCTTCGTGCAGTTCAGCCTCTCTCCTGGGTCCTGGCCACCAACTCTGGGGCTTTCTCATTGGTCAATGAGGTTCCTAATTATGCATATATGTTGTAATAAATGCTACGGGCTTAAGGGCGCCAATGAGTTTCAACTTTGTCCAGGATCTTTCTCAAATTATGACAACGCTAGGTGCCTCGGGTGGACATGTGCTCCGAGTCGGTGGGTGTGTGTTTCCACAGGGTGTCCGAGAGTATTGTCCCAGCGTATTGTCCTATCACAATTACTTTGGCCATCAGCTAACTTTTGTAATGTATTGGTAACACTTGTCTCTTGTCCCGAGTTTTCAAAAGGAGTACGTACAGATGAAAGTCTGGGGTATGCAGTCACTAATACGGTTTCTAACTACTTACTACATTATCATCTCAGAGACATCATATAGTGTAATAGTAAATATGCAACAGACTCATGTCTTGTACAAAGTATCCAAGAACCCGACAACAAGTCTATCAGCAACACCAGCAGTGCTGATACTTCCAGCAACACCATACAATGCTGCAGTTTCACTAGTCTTGGTTTTCTTCTCGAATTTTTTCAACTTGTTGACACATTCTCTTAGATCTTGAACCAATTCTCCAATGACGGGTACGGATAGTCTTGTTACTGCTAAATGTAATGCGGCTGGTTTTTGTAATGTGGATAAGTGCCATCCTTTTTCACCAAGTAGATCTGATAGTTCATAGACATCCACAACATCGGATTTGAAGGAAATGACAGAGGTTAATGGATCACCGATAACCTGTAATTCCTCAATCTTTTCAATCTCAAATTTCAACTTTCTTGCTGCAGTTACAATATCCTTACACGACTGTGTATACCCATCATCACCCAATTTTAACAAAGTAGCCCAACAACCGACAATCAAGGCCCCAGGTCTAGAACCTGCCAAAGTTGGAGAACCATAAATACCACCAACCCAATCCGGATTAACATAGTATTGTGCCTCTCTTAATTTTGCACTTCTATACATAATGATGGAGGAACCCTTTGGTGCAAACCCGTATTTATGTGTGTCACATGAGATGGATGTGACACCTTGGACACGGAAATCAAATGGGGGAAGTTCAAACCCAGCTTTAGACATGTATGTTACAATGAATGAACCTAGGCAACAATCAACATGAACTGGGATATCATACTTTGTACCAAGAGATCCAATTGCTTCAATGTCATCAATGATACCATGTGGGAAGTTAGGAGCAGAACCGACCAATAATACTGTGTTCTTATTGATTAATCTCTCCATTGCACGAACATCAACTTTATAGTCAGGGCCCAATGGGACATGATGCAACTTGATCCCGAAATAATAAGAGGCCTTGTCAAAACCTGCATGTGCAGTAGCTGGGATGATCATTTCTGGAGCACTGATGCCCTTTTGTTTAGCACCAACGGTCTTTGCAGCTAAGCAGGCTAATAATAACGACTCGGTACCACCAGAGGATGTACCACCAACACCAGTTTCAGGTGCATTGAACAATTTTAACACCATTGATACGACTTCGGCCTCCATCTTACGTACACCAGGGAACACATCTGGATGTAATTGATTAGCAACACAAAATTTATGGAAGGCATGAGATTGAATATCAATCAAATCTTGACCACCATGATACACTGCACCAGAGACCTTACCCTTTTCCCATTCTGAATGTGGTACATCAGCAAGGGATGATAAATGTTCATAAATATTGGATTCAGAGAGTCCTTTAGATGGTAACTGTTGGAAAACAGGAACTTTTGATTCTTTAATCAATGAGGATTCCAAACTCTTAATAGCAGAATTCACCTCCTCATCAACTTTCTTTTTGGCAAATGGTAACCTCAAAAACTGTTGGAATAGCCATTTAGCAGCACGTCTGTATACTAATCTTGAATAGCCAATTAAACCATAACCTCTGATATTGATCAAAAACTTGTTAAGAAGCGTCCAGATCAAATAATAGAACAAAACATCTTTTGCTATATCAAGATTTGAATGAGTGGACAGATAATGACCCACAGCAAAGTGGAAGTCCAGGTATTGTAATTGCAACTTGCCCTGGATTGAATTAGGATCAACAGACATTTTCTAAGGAAATCAAGAGAAAACTTTGGGAGAGTGGCGTTGAAGAGTAACGTTGATAGTAAATTAAAGAGACACAAAAAAGGCTTTCCTGCTTTTTTTAAAGTGTCAATTTTGTCATTTTTCGGGGAACTTCCCGCTTACGGCCGAAGTCCTGAAAGGGAAAATGCAACCGAAGTCCGAAGAGGATAGGCTTATAATTCGATGATGTAGTATTTACCGGGCTATAATTAATAAGACTAATTATTGAGGTGAGACTCTCCCCGCTACAATTCAAAGATCTCGTATTAATTAATCATGCAAATTACAAATCTATTAAAAAGCTATTTTAAAAAAAAAAATTAGAGAACACAATCTAGCCCTTTCTAATAATATACATCAATGACAACTTTCCTCATAAAATCATACAACAAACTCTTTAGAATTCACCAACTTCAGTGGAAACGGTACCATTCAAAGCCTTGTCCAGAACACCAGCAGAAGCAGCAACCAAACCCAAGAATGGTTTAGATGGGTCCAAAACCTTTGACATGTACTCTGGATGGTATTGAACACCAACAAAGTATGGATGGTTGTCCAATTCGTAAATTTCCATTCTTTGGTTATGTTCATCCTTACCAACAAATTTCAAACCTTGAGCCTCAATTTGTTCAATTAATAATGGGTTGATTTCATATCTGTGTCTATGACGTTCTTCAACTTGATCAACATTACCATATAATTTTTGTAATTTGGATGGAGCACCACTGAATAAAGTTGGTCTTAAACCTAATCTCATGGTACCACCAAGCTTTTCCTTATCAATTTCTGGCATGTATACAACAGTGGCTTCATCTTCTTTCAATTCTGGAATGAATTCTTGAGAATTAGTGTGTTTAATACCAACAACATCTCTAACAAAGTTGATAACAGCAACTTGGAAACCTAAACAGACACCCAAATATGGAATGTTATTTTCACGAGCCCATTTAGCAGCGCTCATCATACCTTCAGTACCTCTTTGGCCGAAACCACCTGGAACTAAGATACCATCAGCACCGCATAGTGAATGCCATGCCTTGTGGAATTTGGCCTTGTCAGTTTCATTGGCATCTGGTTCCAAATCTGAAGCCTCAACCCAAATTATCTCTAAACGACGTTTAACCTTCATTGAAGAGTGTTCAAGGGCCTTGATGACACTTGTATATGAATCTTTCAAATGAGTATATTTACCAACAAGAGCAATCTTGACGGTTTCAAATGATCTGTCATAAGAACCACATAATTCAGTCCAATCTTTCATTAATTTTTCACCTTTGGTCTTAAATTGTGGGGTAATGGTGATAGAGTTCAAGTTCAATCTTTCAGTTAAGTACTTGCCCAATTTTTGTTCTTTCAATAGTAATGGAACGTGATAAGTTGAGTTTAAATCATGGACAGCCAAGACTTGGTTTGGACCAACGTGACAAAACATGGAGATCTTTTCAATTGTTGGTCTTTCCAATTTTTCAGAACAACGACAAGCAATAATATCTGGGGTCAAACCTAAGGATCTTAGATCCTTGATAGCAGCTTGAGTTGGCTTGGTCTTTTGTTCACCATGAATAACAGGAACCAAAGAAACGTGAACCAAGGCGAAATTTTCGTGACCAACTCTGAATTGGAATTGTCTTAGAGCTTCAACAAATGGAGCGGATTCAATATCACCTACGGTACCACCTAATTCAACGATACAAACGTCTGGTTCTTCACCTGATTCATCAACAGGGATTTTAGCAACTCTTTCAATCCAGTCTTGAATAGCATTGGTGACATGAGGAACGACTTGAACGGTCTTACCTAAATAATCACCTTTTCTTTCTCTCTCAATGACTTGAGAGTAAATCTTACCAGTGGTGATGTTATGGTCTTTAGTTAAAGTGATGTTCAAGTAACGTTCATAATTACCTAAATCCAAATCGGATTCACCACCATCGTTCAAGACAAAGACTTCACCATGTTCCAAAGGGGACATAGTACCAGCATCGATGTTCATATAAGGATCGATCTTAATTGAAGTAACCTTCAAACCGAGAGTCTTTAAAAGTAAACCAGTACTTGAGGCAAGCACACCTTTACCAATACCACTAATGACACCTAGAGAAGAAAAAGCGTGTTAGTTTACCGATTTTTCCTATTCAAAAGAGAAAAAATAACTCACCACCGGAGACGACAACGTATTTCATTTCTTTAGAGTAAGTTATTTGCCCTTTAACTTGGTTTTTAGACAAGTTTTAACGGGACCTTTTAAATGTGGAAAGAGAAAGAAAATTTTCTAAAAAGAAATTTTTTTTAAGAAAAAAAAAAAAAAAAAACGGTCGCGAATCGCGAATCGCGATGAGATCCGTTTGCACGTGACAAAATGGCAGAGATACGGGTAACTCGAAGAAATGTGGTCCCGACCGATGCCCTCTCAGTTAAAAAAAAAATTTCATGAGATATTCTTAAAAGATCCAAATAGAGAAAGATTTTGGATCAAATCTGCTCTATTTCCATTCGTTATGGCTAAGAAAACTCTGTCCAAGAAGGTCAGCAATGGCTCTTTGAAGTCTGTTGAGGCTCCTAGAAAGAGAAAGATCCAGGAAGAAGTTGAAGAAAGTGAAGAAAGTGAAGATGAATTAGAAAGTGATGGTGAACTAAATGTTAATGGTTTGATTGATGATGAAGCTAGTGAAGACGAAGAAGACTACGAAGAAGATGATGATGAAGAAGAAGAATCTGTAGCAGATGATGAAAGTGGTGATGCTGAAGAAGAGGAAGACTCCGATGCTGAATTCAACAAAATCTTGAAAGAAGATGAAGGTTCTGATGATGATGAAAGTTTAAATTCTGATGATTTTGATGAAGAACCAGCTGAAACTTCTTCTATCAACGATAGATTGAAAAACATCCATATTAGAACATTATCCTCTCAATCTGAAGAAGTCAAAGTTGGTAAATTTTCAGATGGTACTGAAAGATTAATCAAACCAGAAATTGATCCAGTCTATGATAGTGATGATTCAGATCATGATAATTACAACACCATTGGTAACATCCCATTATCTGCCTATGAAGAAATGCCGCACCTTGGTTACGATATCAACGGTAAGAGAATTATGAGACCTGCTAAAGGTTCTGCCCTAGAGCAATTGTTAGAAAGTATTGATCTTCCAGAAGGTTGGACCGGTTTATTGGATTCAAACACTGGTGCTTCTTTGAACTTGACTGAGGAAGAAATTGATTTGATCTCTAGAATTGAAAATAATAGATCCACTGATGATAGCATAAATCCATATGAACCAACTATTGAATGGTTCACCTCCAAACAAGAGATCATGCCATTGACAGCTACTCCTGAACCAAAGAGAAGATTCGTCCCATCTAAGCATGAAGCTAAGAGAATCATGAAGATAGTGAGAGCTATTAGAGAAGGTCGTATTGTTCCAAAGGATAAATTACCACCAAAGGATGAAAATGAAGAATTCTCCTATGATTTATGGGGTGATGGTCAAACTGAATCCAATAATCATGTCATGACTCTAAGAGCTCCAAAGTTACCACCACCAACTAATGAAGAATCATACAATCCACCAGAGGAATATTTGTTATCTCCTGAAGAAATTGAAGCTCAAAAGGAATTAGATGATGAAGATAAGAAATTCGTTCCAAAGAAATACGACTCATTGAGAAAAGTTCCAGGTTATGAAGATTCCTTACGTGAAAAATTTGAAAGAAGTTTGGATCTATACTTGGCTCCAAGAGTTCGTAAGAATAAATTGAACATTGATCCAGAAAGTTTAGTCCCAGAATTACCATCTCCGAAGGATCTAAGACCATTCCCAATACGTTGTTCAACTCTATACCAAGGTCATAAAGCCAAGATTAGAACGTTATCCATTGATCCAACCGGTTTATGGTTAGCTACTGGTTCTGATGATGGTAATGTTAAGATTTGGGAAGTGTTGACCGGTAGAGAAGTTTATTCTGTTAGAATTCTACCTAAGGATGAAGATGAAGATCATATTGAAAATGTTGAATGGAATCCAGATTCATCATTAGGTATCCTAGCCATCACTGCAGGTGAAAATATTCATTTATTATCCCCACCAATTTTTGGCTTTGACATTGAAAATCAAGGTAGATTGAAATTAGAATCTGGTTTCGGTTTCAACAAATTTGGTAATGTTAAGAAGACCGATCTGAATGTTAATGACGATTCTGATATTGAAGATGAACCAACTGTGAAGAAACAAGAATATGCCAAATGGTTGAAACCAACTGAAGAACAATTAGGTCAAGGTATCATCATTACCATTGAATGTCGTAAGAACATCAAACAATTGAATTGGCATAGAAAAGGTGATTATTTCGTAACTGTCTCACCAGATTCTGGTAATTCATCAGTATTGATCCATCAAATCTCTAAACATAGTTCACAATCACCATTCAAGAAATCCAAAGGTATTATCATGGATGTGAAATTCCATCCTTTCAAACCACAAATTTACGTTGCTTCTCAACGTTATATCAGAATATATGATTTAGCTCAACAAGTGATGATTAAAAAGTTATTACCTGGTGCTAGATGGTTATCCAAGATTGACATTCATCCAAGAGGTGATCATTTAATTGCATCTTCATTTGACAAGAGAGTCTTATGGCATGATCTTGATCTTGCAAACACTCCATACAAGACTTTAAGATATCATGATAAAGCTGTCAGATCCATTGAATTTCATAAAGGTGGGTTACCATTATTTGCCTCTGCATCAGATGATGGTTCCATTCATGTTTTCCATGCTACAGTATATGATGATCTAATGACCAATCCATTATTGGTTCCATTAAAGAAACTTACAGGCCATAAAATCATCAATCAACTTGGTGTTCTGGATACAAAATGGCACCCAAGAGAAGCCTGGTTGTTCAGTGCTGGTGCTGATGGTGTTGCTAGACTGTGGACTACATAGGTTTAGTATAGGTGAAGGGTTTAATATAAAATTTAGCATTTGTATCATAGAAAGAGGGTTGTAGTTTTCTTTCACAAGTTCTAGATATAACTAATCCTAATATTTATCTAACTCTGAATCTACTCTTCTCTTTACCCTTCATTGGTTGGGTTAATCTCCAATCATCTTGATCTTTACTAAATTTATTGAACAGGGGAACGATTTTTTCATCCTTCTTCTTAGCAACTGTCTTATAACCATTCATTTCAAACCAATCTGGAGAAATTTCAACCAACCATTTAGGTTCAATAGCAGTTATATGAACCATATATTCCTTTGTAGTGTTCAAGATGTTATTATATAGGACATATTGTGGACTGTTACGAACACTACTTGAAGGATGAATGTACACAGATGTACCTTCACTAAGAGTCTTGTAACCTTCGTTTTGATCCCTTTTAGCAATATTTTTGAAAAATCCAGAACATAGAGCCTTTCTAATAGAATTAGTATTATTACCACAACTTATCAATGGATATTTAAATCTCTTGAAGATTTGAACCAATTGATTTCTAATATCTTGAGCACGTCTTAAACTTCTTTCTTGGATGAAATTTTCTCGACACCAATCTCTATCATATCCACTATTAATCCAAGCATGATAAATGTTTAAATAAGTTAAATGATCACCATGTGGATGATGAAATTTAGCCTTTTTCTTATCAGCTAATTCTTGTTGTTGTTTAGGTCTATGAAAGATATTTGGAGTTGTAATCATAGCAAAGATGGTAACCATTTCATCAGAACATTTATAATGAATAGATTCAATTAAAGTCTTGGAAATGGTTGGATCAGCAGGTATATTTACCAAATTTCTACCAATTGTAGTAATTCTTGAATCATCATCAATAGCACCCAAATAATATAAATCATTCATAGAAAGCATGATGGATTCCTTGGAAGGTGGATCCATGAATTCAAAATTCAACAAATCATTTATACCAATAGCCTTCAACATTAAGATAGTATTACTCAAGTTTTGTCTTTGAATCTCTGGGACCGTGTTTGGTAACATTTCATTCTTGAAAGCCAATTCTGTATAAAGTCTAAAACATTTCCCAGGACCTGTACGACCAGCTCTACCAGATCTTTGATTAGCTTGAGCTTGTGAAATTGGACGAATAACAAGGGAGTCCATACCTAATTTCGGGTCATAGGCATTAATTTTAGCAAAACCAGGATCAATAACATAATAAATACCATCAATTGTTAAAGATGTTTCGGCGATATTAGTAGCTAAGATGACTTTTCTTGACCCCTTGGGTGTAGGTTCAAAGATTCTTGATTGCATTTCAGATGGTAATGCTGAATAAACTGGTAAGATTATTAATTCTGGTATTGAAGGACCTAAAGATTTCAAACGTTCTGTAAGAACTTGAACTGAAGTTTCAATTTCTTCTTGACCTGTTAAAAACACCAATATATCACCTTCAGGTTCTGAAATATGAATTTGAACAATTGAATCCAAACAAGCTTCAAGATAATCAAATTCTGGTTCTTTGGTATATAAAATCTCAACGGGGAAAGTTCTACCAGGAATTTCAATAACTGGACAATTGTTGAAATAATTTGAAAATTTACCTGAATCCAATGTTGCTGAAGTTATAATAACTTTTAAATCAGGTCTTTGTCTTGCAGCTTCCTTCAACAGGGCAAATAATACATCTGTAGCAATAGTTCTTTCATGAGCTTCATCCAACATGATTACTGAATAATTTGACATTATTGGATCCATTAATGCTTCTCTTTGTAACATACCATCAGTCATATATTTAATCTGAGTTCTTGAACTTGTCTTTTCATCAAAACGAACATTATAACCAACTTCTTGACCTAAAACAACCCCCATTTCATCAGCAACTCTCTTAGCAACAGAAGTTGCAGCAACACGACGAGGTTGAGTACAACCTATTATACCGTATTGAGAAAATCCATCTTCATTTAAATATTGTGTTAATTGAGTAGTCTTACCTGAACCTGTTTCACCAACAATAACAATGAATTGATTTTCATGAATGGAATTTAATAATGTTTGTCTCATTTGAAATACAGGTAATGATTCTCTTTGATCTTTCATACTTAAATGAGTTCTTTTACCATATGAAACACCTTTTTGTTTGGGTATTTCTTGGATGTTTGGTTCAGGAACAATTTCTGTTTCATTAAGTAGTAATGGATCAGAGTTTTGAAACTTTTGATCTCTACCTTCTTTCTCCTTTTGAGCTTTAATTTCTTTAATTCTTTGATCTCTTCTTTCTTTAGCTAAGGCAGATCCAGACATGGCAGCTCTATTAAGAGAACCTTCAGGCATTTTAACCACTTTAGAAGGACCAACTTTCCTTTCCAAATCCAATTCTTCAACACCTTTTAAAAATGGAGCAACAGTCTTTTTAACTTCAATATTCAGTTCAATTTCAGATTGATCTTGATCATTTTCATCAATATTATCTTTAAATTCTTCATCTAATTCTGGATAATCATTAGCAGATAATGCACCTGCAGAGATAAGTTGTCTTATTTCCCATCGTTCAGGTGATGTTAATCTCTTTGTAACATTATTTGTATATATTTGTCTACCTCTTGGTTCAAAATTTTGAGCTATTAATTCTTCACCAGTTGTTTGATCTATTGTCTTCATTGATAAATTAATTTTATGACCATCAATTTTATCAATTTTAACATAAACTTGTTGATTTTTTTGCAATATATCAGAAGGATGATTAATTCTTGATTTATCAATTGCAGAAATATGAACAAGACCTTCATGATAACCTCTAACACCATAAATTTGAACAAATGCACCAAAATTTGTTAAATTTTTAACACGACCTTTATAAATTTTAGAAACAATTAATTTATCATCATAATGTTCTCTTTGTCTTGTAAGGTTAATATCTTTTGATCTTTGAGGACTTTTGGATCTATTTCTTGATGATGGTTTAATATCTTGAAATTCATCTCTATTAAAATCATTCCATTGATGAAGTAAATGTTCACCATCATATTTATCTTCTTGTTTAATAATGTTTTCATCATTAGGTAACCTTAAGACATGAAATTGATCATTGGGTATATCATCACCATTATCACCATTATCACCATCTTCTCTCTTAACATTAAAATTATCAAGATCTTTAAGCCAACCATAAATCAATTCAACAAATTTAATTGAGAATTCAGCTCCCATTTCTTTTAATGATGAATTAAATTCTTTTAATGAAGTTGAATCTTTATAAAGATTAATTACAAATTCAGCAATTTCTTCATCGTTGATACCTGATTCTTTTAAGATTTCATTCTTTATCTCTTGAAGTGATTTTGTCATTGACCTTTGTATTGAACAGGGTATTAAAGAGAGACTAAGAAGGGGTATTAAAGAGACTAAAGAGAGACTCAATGAGACATAAATGAGTTTATTTTCTTTTTTTGGTGTCAAAATCAGAAAAAAAGAAGACTAAAATTGGTTCGGACACTCAGATCATAAACTCTGGTTTGGCCACTTTCTTTAAACCGGTCTTTCAACAAAACAAAGAAACAAACAAAGAGACATTGAACAGTAAACAGTAAACAGTAAACAGTAACAATTAAGGCTTTAACAGTAAAGAAAGGCTTTGACAGCCACAACAATAACTAACAATCACAACAAACAATAACTAACTACAATAACAACAACAACAACAATCACAAACAACCAATTAAGAAATGGATAACAACAATCATAAACTACGAATGAAACAATCATTGGATAATGTCCAATGTAAGTAAATAATGATTTATGTCTTTGAAGAGATAAAGATAAAGATATAGATATACAAAGACAAATACTAACACTACAAGCCCTCCTGTCAGAAGTCCAAATCGGTTGGAGACAAACAACAGAAGATGATGCTAATCCATTAGATATTGCCTTACCATTACTTGATAATACATCAGTTGGACTTGCTCATAGACATGATGAATTTCTTGAATTAAAAGATCGAATTTCTTCAAATTTAAAATCTGTTGTTAATGAACATTTTGATTCATTTAATGATAATATTGGTTCATATCGTTCTGTTGTTACAAATGTTTCAAATTCACAAAGTGTCGTTTCAGGTATTAAGAAGGTTATATCAACAATTGAATTAAATGATGATGATCAATCAGCTTTACACAATTTAAATGAAAATTTAAAATCTTATAATGATATGATCAATTTATTAACAGCAATTGATAATTTACAAAACTTTTCAATTGAATTAGAAACTTTTATAATTGAAAAGAATTATTCAAAAGCTCAATTTATATTATCAAATGTTAATCAAATTGTTAATAAATTTGATCTTTGGAAATTATCTGCATTATCAAATTTAAAAGATTATTATCAAACTCAACAAGATCAATTATTTGAAATTCTTATTGAAGAATTTCATAATATTGCTTATTCAAAGAAGAATTTTAATTCTTTTAATAGTGCTTCTGAATATTTAAAATTGAATGATCACGTTGATGGTGATAATGATTCAATGAATTATTCAAATATTGAAAGATTTTTAATGAATACAATTGAAACTGATATTGCTCAAGGTGTTGAAGAATCTCATAAAAGAGTTGAACAATTCATTACAAATTTTAATAAATTGTCATCTGATAAAGAAAATGTTGATGAAGATGATGATATTAATGTTAATATATTAAACAATTTAGATGATACAAACCCATTTAATCAAATCTTACAATTATTAACCATAATTCAAAAACAAGGAAATTTACAAACAGCTATAAGAATTATCATTCAAAGAATTCCTGGTGAATTAAATCAATTAATTAATAGAGTCGTTGAAGATACTAAATTAAGACATTCAAAGAGTATTAAAACCCTTAATTCAATTCAACATTCAAATAACTTATTAAGAGTATTAAATGAAGATACTTTCACTTCACAAGTGATATTAGATTTATTTTGGAATTTTTTCAAGAAATTATTGTTCTTCTTACAAGTTATTCATATTTTAGTATTCATTAATAAGAAATTAGAAGTTAATAATCCAGATAGATTTAAAATCAAATTAAAAGATGATAATTCATCAGATCCTCATAATATTCTTGATGTTTCAAAACTTTGGGATTTAATAACAAAAGAGATAAAGAATTTGATATTAACATATATATCAAATGAAGAAATTTCAAATTTATCATCAAAATTATCAAACAATTATTCATCATCATCATTTAAGGAGAACAAGAATATGATCAACAATTCATTATTTCAATTTTATAAAGTTGATTATAATCAAGATCATACAAATCAATTAAAATTGGTATTACAAGATTTATTTCCAGGTTTTATAAATTCTTATGATTTATCCAAAATTGATTCACCATACATTGAAGATAATAAATTTTTAAAACAAACAAAGATTATACCTGCAAATATCTTAAATATGAGATATATTTTAGAACCATTCTTATTATTTGTTCAAGGTACTTCATTAATATCAAGAGATAGAAAAGAGGAACCATTAACATTTTTCAATGATTTTATGACAATGGAATTCTTACCATTATTAGAAGAAAGTTTTATTATATTTTATATTGAAGAAGTTGAAGAATTGAATTCTTTAGAAATTTTTGAACCTTTCCATGATTTAACAAATATTTCAAATAATTTTAATTCATTATCATTATTATCATCATCATCATTATCATCAACATCATCACAAAATTTCCCAATCTTCAAATTCTTTCTAGAATTCAAAAGATTCTTTAATCAAGTTTGTTATATATTAAACACATCTTTACAATTTAGAAATGAATTCTCAAGTATCCTTTTCAAACTTTTAGAGAAATTTTTAGATAAAGTACAAGAATTATATGATGATTTATTCAATGAAATTACAAGTTATTTGGAACCAAATAAAGAGATTATAAGATTAATTGAAACATCAGCATCATTAAAGAAATTGAATCCAATATTACCAAATATCAACCACCAAATCAATAAGACTGAATTAAAGAATTCAAAAATTTATCAAAATTTACAAATTTTACAAAATTCTTTGAATTATTTATTGAATATTTTAAATGATAAATTGATTAAAAGAATTGATCTTAATAAGACAGATTTAAACTTGACAACAATTGAGAAATTAAGAAAGAATTGGTCATTCTTTGAAGGTATTAATTTAAAAAATGATTTATTTCAACAGGAAGTTACAATTGATAATAGTTTATTGAATAATGAGAATATTAATCAAATCATTTTAAATGATCAACTTCAAATTCAATACAATGAAATCTTGGATGAATATAAGAAAATTGATTTAAAATTAAAGAATGTTTCGGAGATTTTAAATGGAATTTTACAAATAGTTTAAACATTATATATAACATTATACATGAGTGTCCGAAAAGGGTAATATTCGCGTGTTACTGTAAACTTCCCAATTGAGAAGAAAAAAGAAAAAAAAAAGAAGAAAAAAAAAGAAGAAAAAAAAATCAATTTTTTTTTGCCACCGAAAATTCAAAAGGCGAAAAAAAACAAGAAACAAAATCGTCCATTTAAAATCATTGAAAAAACAGCCTTAAAAACCCACCAATTTACACCCAAACACCACCAGGAAAACTTCGTTTCTGATTGAAAAGTTGCTATTACACGCAAATATCCGCTCAAAAATACGCGTTTCCATTGGAAAAAGTCCTGTTTTTTGGCTCTGAATTGTTTTGGTTTTTGGTTTTTGCTCCTTCGCCACCCCTTAAAAAGACGTCGGAGTATTTTTCCATCGAACGAATTCGCGGAAAAATAATAATAATAATAATAAGAAGAGGTGGTTACCCCGGTTACTGACATCTTTTCTTTAATACTTTGTTTACTTTTCCATATCCTTTCCATCCACTCCACTTCCTTCAACTAACCACAGACTTCTTGATTGAATAACTCTGCTGGTGGTTCTCAATGCTTCTAATTCAATTGTATTTTTAGTTCTTTGCACATAACTCAACACACACACACACACACACACTCATATAACATAACATTATAATGGCTGTTGCACCTTCTTCAGCTGGTAATAGATTCCGTCAAAGGAAAATCTCCACAAAGCAAACACTTCAAATCTTTAAACAAAGTCAAATATCAGATATAGATAATGAGGATCTTCAACAACGAGATTTACAAGAGATTGAAACTGGTGTGGATAAGAATGAAGAAGATGAAGTTCATTTACAAAAAATTTTAAAAAATACTGGGATTAGTAACACTTCAGATGCTTATATCCCAACACCTGATGCTTCTAAAGTATGGCCTGAAGCTGATAAATATTATACTGGTGCTTTCCATGAACCTGATTCTTATATAAAATCATCATGTCAAGTTGAAGATTATGCAGGTTGTTTATATAATATGGATGAAGATGATGAAGAATTCTTAACAAATTTCAATAAATCTTTAGATTCTGAAAAGACAAAGATATTAACATTAACTGAAGATGAATTTGAAATCATTTTTTATGAATTTGAAAAAATTGTGACAGAGAAACAACCTTTTTTAATGACAGATCCACAACAAATCTTAGAATTGAATGATATTAAAATTGCATTGTTAAAAGTTGATAAATCATCAGTGGAAAATATCAATAAAGTTCTTGCTGAAGAATTAAAAGTTCATCCATTTATATCTTTATTTGATGCAAAACTTCCCACAAAGCCAAGATCTTTGGATAAATTGATTGATTTATATGGTAATAAAGTTTATGATTATTATAAAGAGAAGAAGATTGCAAGATTAGGGAAAACAATAGCACCAACTTTAAAATTCACAGGTGAAGATGATAGTGATGCTTATATATGTTTCAGACAGAGACAATTTAGACAACAAAGAAAAACAAGGAGAGCTGATACTCAAAGTTCTGATAAATTGATTAAATTATATCAAGAATTGAAAAGTACAAAAGAATTGGCTTCACTTGTTGCCAAAAGAGAATTGAAAAGATTAGAATCTATTCAAACTGAGCATGAAATTTTTGAATTAAGATGTAAAGTTAAAGTGTTGAAACGTGAATTAGGTATCACAGATTCTGATGAAGATTTGATTGCTCATAAGAAGAAAAAAATCATTCCACCTCCACCACAACCATCATCATCATCATCATCACAACCAATTGAAGAAGATAATATCAAGGAAAAGAAAGGCTTATCCAAAACTGGTAATAATGCAAACTTACCAGATAAGAATAAGTTACAAAGTGCAGAAGAACTGGCTGGCTCAGATTCTCCACAACAATTTCAACCTTATGTTAAATTACCTCCTTCCAAGATTCCAGATATGGAATTGGAAACCGTTCAACATTTATTGAAGAATAAAGATTATTCAATGCAAAAATTTGTTGAAGAGAAGTTGAAAAAAAGAAGACAATTGGATGTTGGTTTCACAAATTTCACTGATGATCCATATAATCCATATTTTGATATCAATATTCAAAATGAAAAGATCCTTGACAAGAGTCATACACCATACTCATCAATAACATCATCCTTTTTCGATGTGCAAAGTCTTGGTTATATTCGTCATTTGGATAGGTTTATCAACAAAGGTGCATCATCTAGGGAAAATGATGGATTTTTATTCAATGAAAGGACCAAATCTGTTTCTAAAAAATTCACACCTGAAAAATATAATCCATTTTCACAAGATAAAGTCACTACAAGTGAACCAATAATGACTATTAGAAAGAGAGTTGGTAGATTAGGTCAAATGTACATTGATCGTAAGGCAATGATTTCAAAATATGAAATGATTGGTTCTGATGATGATGATACTGATATTGAAATGATTGATGCTCAAGAGAGATTTGAGGATCGATGGAAGTTTGATTCTGATTATAGTATCCATGATGTCACAAATGAACCATTTAGTAATGATCCTGCCAAATTGAACTCTATTTCTAATGAGACTCAAGTGATTAGATTTGGTGGTATGTTATTATCAAAAGCTTATGAAACTTTGAAAGAATCCATTATGCATCAAAGACAACAAGTGTATTATCAACAATTACAAAGAATTCAAGCGCATCAACAACAACAGCAACAATTGCAACAGCAAGCGCATCAACAGGTTCAAGATGGCACCTCTAATCCATCATCACCAGCGCCAGGTGCAAAGCAACCACAACCTGGTGTTCAGAACTCCAACCAAGTTAATGGTGTTCGGACTCCTACTACTGTCAACAAGCTGACCAACGCCAATGCTAATGCTAATGCCAACGCTCCCATCAAATCACAGAATTGAAGGTTTCTGTACGTTAACTGTATTATATATTATATATCATTCCCTTCTGCCGTTGCATTTCTTTATTTGTTTGGTTTTATCAACTTTTGTCCTTTATATATTTCACGAAATTTTTAATGATGTATGCACACACACACTCTGCCTTTTATTTAAAGATTTGGTTAGCTTTTAAAGAGTCCAAATCTGATGATCTTTAACTTGTTGTAGTGGACACTGACTGGACTGTGGAAGTTATATTAATATTATAACCTCAGCCGTGTGTCCAAGGATTCGCGAATACTTCACCCACATCTTTTGAGATTGTAATATTTGGTGGTTTAGATTGAGTGTATTTGAGTTGATTGTATTTAGTGTAATTAGTGTAATTAGTGTATTATGTTGATATGTGTTATTGATAATTGTTGGGGTTGTCCCAGTGATATCTCTCATAATTACCAAAAATAGACAAGGATCAACTGCATGTCTGTTCCAGTTGTACATGATGCACAGTTGGAGGGAACCGCAGTAACGAGGACAATAAAGACACGTTAAAACTCGTGTCTTATTATATGAGAACCACGTGAGTGCATTCATGTTAGAAACAAGAGAATAATAACATAAATAAAAAGATAAACACACATTAAAATATTCAAATAAAACTTATATAAACATTCTATTAACAATGAACTTACTTTTAACTTCTTCACATCATTTCCAATTTTCTAATTTCTAATTCTTCCCTCTTCATCATCAAGTTGTTTTCAACTTTCAAAACTGCACAAAACGCGCCAATTTCCCAAATTTCCCAAATTTCTTCGTTGAAAAAACGCCAAAAAAAGAAACCAACCACCAAAAAAAAAAAAAAAACAACACATCGTCGAGAAAAAAAAGTATAAAAACAAACGGAATTTCCCTGTTTTTCTCTCATTCTCTTACTTAAAAGAACTCTTTGAAGCCAATTACTTCATATTTCACTTCACCCAATACACACATACACAAACACAATGAAAGGTTTAATCTTAGTCGGTGGTTACGGTACTCGTTTGAGACCTTTAACTCTAACTGTCCCAAAACCATTAGTGGAATTTGCAAACAGACCAATGATCTTGCATCAAATTGAAGCCCTAGCCAAAGCTGGTGTTACTGATATCGTCTTGGCTGTCAACTACAGACCTGAAGTTATGGTTGCCACTCTAAAGAAATACGAAGAAGAATTTGGTGTCTCTATCACATTCTCTGTTGAAACTGAACCTCTAGGTACTGCTGGTCCTTTGAAATTGGCTGAAGAAGTTTTAAAGAAAGACGACTCTCCATTCTTTGTCTTGAACTCTGATGTTATTTGTGATTACCCATTTGAAGAATTGGTTGCCTTCCACAAGGCTCACGGTGGTAAAGGTACCATTGTCGCTACAAAAGTTGATGAACCTTCTAAATATGGTGTTATTGTCCATGATATCGCTACTCCAAACTTGATTGACAGATTTGTTGAAAAACCAGTCGAATTCGTTGGTAACAGAATCAATGCTGGTTTGTACATCTTGAACCCAGAAGTTATTGATTTAATCGAATTGAAACCAACGTCAATTGAAAAGGAAACTTTCCCAATCCTTGTTGAACAAAAATCTTTATACTCTTTTGATTTAGAAGGTTTCTGGATGGATGTTGGTCAACCAAAGGACTTTTTAGCAGGTACTGCTCTATATCTAACCTCCTTGGCCAAGAAATCTCCTGAAAAATTGACCCCAGGTTACGAAGGTAACGTTTTAATCGATCCATCAGCCAAGATTGGCACTGATGCCAAAATTGGTCCAAATGTCACTTTAGGTCCAAATGTTGTCATTGGTAATGGTGTCAGAATCCAAAACTCTGTTGTCTTGGCCAACTCTACCGTTAAGGACCACGCTTGGGTTAAGAACACCATTGTTGGTTGGAACTCTGAAGTTGGTAAATGGGCCAGATTAGAAGGTGTCACTGTCTTGGGTGATGATGTTAAAGTCAAGGATGAAATCTACGTTAACGGTGGTAAAGTCCTACCTCACAAGACCATTGGTGCCAATGTTGAAAAAGAATCCATTATTATGTGAGAGAGAGGTTTTTTGTTGTTTCTTGTGTTTTGTTAATTTTATAATGAGAACTTTTTTTATTTGTTAAACATGTTTAAAGGAGGGTTTTGTGTGTGTGTGTGCTTTTTCCCAAGTGGAAGAAGCAAAGAGAGTAAATACCAGTTATTTTAATAGAATTTCATTCAGTTCGATGGCTGTTTTTGTAGTTTCATCTCCCTTTAGGCTGGCTAAGAAGAATATACGGGCAAGAGATTGGTAGGAGCACAGCGGGCTCTAGGCAGAGATCCATTTCCAGCTCCCCACCTACCGAACAGCAAAAGCCATCAGCTTATGGAAAATTCACTAAATTATACCAAATCGAGAAAACAACCTCACAAACAAACAACCACTCACACAAAGCACAACTTTTCAATTGAAACCAACAAAATGTCAGGCTTTGAACTACCTAAAGACTTCAATCAATTGGTCCAGGACAAATACGCCAAGGCTGTTGCCAGTGGCGATGTCGTCTTTACTGAAACCACACAGCAATACATTGAGGATAATGATACACAGTTTGTATTAAGTCTTACTCCATCTTTAGCTAAAAAGCCCACTCAAGAGGATGATCCAGAACAAGAGAAGAGACCAAAGGATTTCAATCCATTCTTAAATCCAGATGAGCCTTCCACTGTGTTGAAAGATTATGCTAATGGGGAACTGAACATCCTTTTAAACAAATATCCAATCACCGCAAACCATTTGCTATTAACCACAACCAAGTTTAAACCACAAACTTCTCCATTATCACCAACTGAACTGATCGCCTCTCTGACAATCTTGAAAGAATTAGAATCCAAATCCTTAAAAGGTGAAAAATTCTTTGCCTTTTACAATTGTGGTGAAAACGCTGGTGCATCTCAACCTCATAAGCATTTACAAATCTTGAAATACCCAGATAATTTCACTCCATTCCCAGCTGAAATCGCAGCATCTGAAGAAGCATACATCTCCACCTCGAAGAGAGAACCTTTACAAAGTAAGAACTTACCATTTGCCCATTATGTCCTCCCATTGCCTCGTGACGAAAGATTATTCGATGAAGATTATATCACTATGGTATTTGCATCTTTGTTACAACGTACATTGACCGTTTTAAGAGATGCCGGAAAGCCAGTTGCATACAATGTTATCTTTACCAGAAAATGGATGATGTTGGTTCCAAGATCTAATGGTTATTATAAAGAGAATTTGGGGATTAATTCAGCTGGGTTTACAGGTTTATTGCTAGCTAAGAACGAGCAATTGAGAGACTTGATCTTAGAGGATGGTGCCCTGAATATCCTAAAAGAGGTTGCGTTCCCAAACACAGCTGATCAACCTACTGATGAGTACCATTATTAGAGAGAAGGCATATATAATTGTTGAGGATTATCTATCAGACATGGACGCATTTGTAGCAAGAAGCAGACGCACCACGATATCATCATCCTCACTTCGACATGTACAATCCTATGTATACTCTCTCTTTCTCTAAACTTTTGTACAACAATTCCCATCCATATAAATATCAGTTCATTTTTTTTTTATTACTTTATCAGTTGAATATACAAGCTCCCATTCATAAATGTGTCATTCTATTTGGCAACGGTGATGTTGTCTAATTGTTCTCTTTCGGCAGCTTCAGCTTCCAATTCCAATAGGTATGGTAATAAATATGGTTTGTCTTCTTCAGCCTTGACAGCTTTTTCCTTTGGTAATAAGTGGTGGGTGATGGCTAATTGAGCAGCGGTGATTTGTCTGAAGTTTCTGGCGTATAGCTCATCTCTTGGTAATCTGGAAATGGCCTTTTCGACGATTGGGTTCTCATCATGGATTAAATCATCAAATCTTAGACCCATTTCTCTGTAACCGGCATAGTTGGTGAAGAATTTGGCAGCTGGAACAAAGACGGATCTTAAGAATGGGGTACGTAAGATGAAATCACCGGCTCTGGCGATGGAAGTGTGTGTGGCTGGACCCATAATTGGTATATTTTAAGGCTGCTTTTCTGGTATCAAAGTCCTTTCTTTAAAAGAGTTTGATAATTCACTTTTTTTGTGGATTTTTCTCGAGAAATTTGTTTTTACTCGAATTTTATTGGCTGTGTTCACTGCGAAATCACGTGGAAGACACGTGATATGGTAATTTTAATAAAATTTATAGAACGTTTTCGCGGAGAAGCAGAAACCTGAAGGTGGTTGTCATGGTAACTGATATTAGTCTTAAAATGGATATTTCCTACTCACCAGTTACGGGCCACCCTAGGCGTATTAACTCAAGGACCATGACTTTCATTTTTTTGATTGATTTAAACGAAGTTGTTTTAGACGTATCTTGGCTGATTAACCCATTAACAGCTTCAACTGTTGATTTGTTTTGAATTAGGTTCCACCTGATAAATACCACCAAGAAGGTTTCTATCTCAGTGAGGAGCAGTGAACCTCTGTAAAACGTTGTTCCCAACTTTTCACCAGATCCACATCCACGTTTTCAGGGTATTGATGACGGTTAACTCCCTGGATTTGAACTCTCTTTAGGATCACAACAAATCCAGGACATGAAGTTCACAAGCTGAGAGGTACAGGTAAGTCTAATCGATATCTTCTTGACAAAGTTGTGGCTTTTTTTGGTGAAAATTTGAAAAGACTTTGGTCTGCTGAATGTTGTTTTTATCTTTTTATGATCATTCCGTCAGCTCTACATATGGATTGCCTTTCGAGCAAAAATCCGTAAATTCAGGCAATAAATGGGGCATTATCGTACATATATCAGTGGGAGGATCTAAAGAAGTTAGTTCAAGTCTTCCACGTTTCTCACACCGTCCTTGTCAACAATTTTGACCTGTTTAGTATGTTAGTAGGTGATATTCATGGAATATGATAATGACAATAGCAAATACATACGTGTACACCTTTGAAGTCCATAGGCATTCTTGTCTGCAACTCCTTAATACACAGCTTCAAAAGATCTAACCCTTCTTGTGTAGTGTAATCTGGTCTATAATGACGATCTAATAATGACATGGTATAGAAGGCAGCATAACCATGAGCAGCGTATGGGAGTTCCACGTTGGTACCTAGATAATCTATCCAGTTCAAGGATGGTTCGCTTTTCTTGTCATCGAAACCAGCGACTAACACATTGACTTGATATGGTTTCTGTTGAGATTGTTAGTTTTCAATTCACCATTTTGCTGTATATTGACTTACTCTTGATCTTAATGATTTGGCTAATTCGTTTCTGGTGAAACTAGCGACCGCCTTTGGGCCTAGCTCGTAGTTCTCACGGATCCCATAAAGCTGTATGTTGGCTTGTAAGTATTCTGCAAATTGGACTATAAGTTGATTGTTAGTGGCAATTATCTCACAATGGTGAAAACTCTCTAACGAGGGATAAACATACCTGTATCACCTGATTCACCTGTGAAGGCAAGCAAAGTGTGGTCGCTTAGTTGTCTAGTCTTGTCATCGTCTGCTTTTAGCACGGAAATACCTCTGGTGGCAGCTTTTGAAGTGGCAATAATAACACCATCTTCCACTTTGATGCCTAGGATGACGTCCATTTTTGCTCGTTCTTTTTGTGATATATGAAGATTAACAGGTTCAAAAGCCTTTAAAGTGTAAAAATTGAACTCTGAAAAGCGTTGTCTGTTGTCAATTCACAAAAAGTGTTCAACTTTACTGTTGTTTAAACATCGAATTCTGATGCCGCCTTTTTCAATTTGTTCAAAAACTCAACTCCGCGAAATTTCCCCGATTTGTTCTTCATTCAACCGAGAGAAAGACTTCATTTAACCGGTATCGACGCGAACGCGTAAAAGTGCCCAAACTCTTTAACATTTAAAACTGATAAACTTCACGCGTCTTTTTGAATATAAACGAACTTAAATCATAAATCACACTCATCCCGAGCCAGAAGCACCAGTATGCCCACATTCCAAAGCGAGATGGTTGATCTACCACAACCTGCAGAATCCTCCAACACTTCCTCGCCTATCAATCCAAACACATCTTCAAGACAAATCTCATCATCACCAACAAAGGCAAAGCTTGCAACAACGAACACACTGACGCCAGAATCCGAGAACGACACCTCCCAGTCACAAGATGTTGTCAAGAGCAAGACGCCATCCTCTTCTGATATGATCTATTACTATGAAAGACTGTTGCCATTCAGATACGTCTTCCAATGGCTTAACCATTCACCAAAACCACAACCTGATTTCACAATGAGAGAGTTTGCTTACGAATACAGATCAGGGGCATATCAGCGTTACAACTCCTACCCTTCAATGGAAGACTTCAAGCAATCGGTCATCAAGGCCAACCCAACTAGATTCGAAGTCGGTGCTGTGTATGCGGTAAATCCAGTTGATAGGAAATCTTTACCAAAATCTGCTATGAAACCATTGGAGAAGGAATTGGTTTTCGATATTGATCTGACCGATTATGACGATATACGTACTTGCTGCTCAAAGACACAGATCTGTATCAAATGTTGGCAATTCATCACGGTGGCTACAAAGATCTTAGATAAGGCCCTAAGAGACGATTTTGGGTTTCAACATATGATTTGGGTCTTTTCTGGTCGTCGTGGTGCACATTGTTGGGTCAGTGATAAGAGAGCCAGAGTACTTGATGAATCAAAGAGAAGATCCATTGTAGAATATCTGGACGTGTTAAAGAATAAGGGGAACAAGAGATTAGCCATTAGGAGACCCTACCATCCACATGTTGAACGTTCATATGAGCTCTTAAAGACTGAATTCATTCCATTAATATTGGAAAACCAAGACCCATGGAGAGATGATTCCAAAGCTGAACAACTGTTGGCCAAATTGCCAAACGCTAAAGTCAATGAACATCTAAGAGAATTATGGAGAAGAAAGCCTAACAGATCGTCATTTGATAAATGGCAAGATATTGATGACGTTGCCAAGAAAGTGTTAAACAAACAGCTAGACTTGAGAATCATTATCGAAGCCAAACAGGATTTAATTATGGAAACGATGTATCCAAGATTAGACGTTGAAGTCTCCCGTCAAATGATTCATTTGTTGAAATCTCCCTTCTGTATCCATCCAGGTACAGGTAACGTTTGTGTTCCCTTTGATGCTAATAAACCATTCGACCCCACTACGTCGCCTAACCTACGTCAAATCCAACAGGAGATTGAAGAGTATGACCATGCGAGCCAGGGAAAGTCTCCGGAGAAGAAAATACATGATTGGGATAAGACTAGTTTGAAGCCTTATGTTGACCTATTTGCTAAACATGTACATAACTTGTTGAAAAGCGAGAAAAATGGGAAACGTGAAAGGGATGATGAGGATGATATAGAATTTTAGGTGTATCTATAATAAAATGTCATTTTGGAAGCATGCAACCTAATGTGTACCATTATAATCCGTTTTAAATTTCATTTTTATTTATCAAAGCAGAGACAACTCAATAATTGTGATAATGTTGAGCCTTCCTGTGCTCTTTTCTCAGCATTTAGACTCTTGATGACAATCTGTTGTTCACCATGACCAGCATGATACCATTTCAGCACTTGTTTATCAACATCGACCTCGAAATGACCCCCTTGGGAAATATCAACCACAATATCGTCCTCTTGGAAATGCCACTGAGGTAAGAAAATCTCAGTTGGCAATTCTGTATTCGTTGATGCGTCTGCTTTGAGCTTCAAGTTATAAGTAGTCTTTGATAAATTGAAATCAGCATCTATAAACTCACCGTTCAATTTGATAACATATGGTCTAGTGATGGCATCAACAGCTCTTAGACCCTCATGACTTGGAACAGTATCTGATGAAGCAGCTGAGTTTGGTGATTGTGATTCCGATCTAGTCAAACGGGAACTCCTCCCAATTAGTGTGGTAGAATCTGAGTCAGCTGAAGTTGGTAAGTCCTGTTCTTTAACACCAGTTTTCAACAAGGCAGAATTCGAAACCAAATCACCAAAATCGTCATCTTTGGACCAAAAAGAGAAATCTTCACAATTGAACCGATCGCCCCATTTATGGCAGTTGTCAGAGGTGTAACACCACCAAGAATGTGACAAGTTTGATCCTTCTAACGCAAACGCTAGGGCATCCAATGCCGAGGTCTGGGATTTGAAGTCATCAAGCTCATAGGCCCTCTTGCCATCCATGTCGAAGGGCATACCAATCTCTGAGAAGATCACAGGAACACTCTCACCCAAATTTTCAATAACTTCCATCTTCATTTCATACAGTTGGTTCTTGAATGATCTTCTAATGGCACCTTCACCAAATACAATACCAAACACTGGGTTTAAATAGCGACCACGCATCACTCCTAGGGTATCAACGTTGTATTTGGAGTTCCAAGTCTTGAACATTAATGATTGACCATCATAGTAATGAGCACAAAACACAGTGTTCTTGTCGACAAGATCTGTGTTTTTGATCTTTGGCGGGATTTGTAGAGTTGGAGATTGAAGGAACATGATATTTTCTGGGATGATTGGTCTAATGACATCTCTGAATAGTCTGTAATGATCCAAGAATTGGTGATTGATAAAATATTCTTCGTCAATTTCATCCCTGGTTTTTGGTTCAACACTGAAATAATCATGAATCAACGGTTCCTGAGTCTCTGGATCCCAGACACCGTGTTGGGCCCAAATACAAGTCCCCAATTCCCAACCAGGGTCTCTCTTAAACCCATAATAGTTATCATACTCATTAGTCTCCACCCAGGCCCTAACACCCTTTGGGTCAATCAATTTCGTTCCAATCTTCTTTGGACCAGTGACAGTAATTTTATAAACATCAACTTCAGTAGGGTACCCCATGCCTAAAGCCAGTGAATCAATGATTTTAGGGCAAGTTCCAAGTCTTAATTTTGAATCTGGTGGAATTTCAGTAATGTTAGGGGTTCCTATATAACCTGAATTTGGTTCGTTCATTGATTCGACACCAAGGATCACTTCATCGAACAGACCAGGCTCCAAATCTTTGATTCTTTGTACCAAATGTTCCACTGCCTTGATGAAATGGCGTTGTAAATAGTCCTGAATGTTGAGACCATCGATGATTGCTTTGGGGGCAAATGTCTTGCCGGCAAAGAACAAGGCAAACATTGTGCCGGCAGCAAGTCGCTTGTAATTGGTGGTCCATAGCATCTTTGGATACGCATCCGGGTCATGAGGGAAGAAGTTCTCTAGGACAGCAGCCTCTGTTTGTTCAAAGTTCCTTGGATCAAACCCAGCAGCATACAGTGTCCACATTGGAGCACCATCACCGCCCGAATACCTAGACCAGACGTCCTGATGTGGATCCAAATATACATACAGTCCACCAACCTGTCTGATCAATTTGAGCACTTCCACTGTGTAGTCGATGAAGTCCTCATCGTACTGGCCTGGACCCTTGTGTTCCAGCGCCTCCCAAGTAAAGATGTATCTGATGGAGTTGTATCCCAGATTCTTGATCCTCTGCAAATGCTCCTGCGCTTCTTCTAGGGGGAATGGTTTACCAACAAAGGACACGTTGTCGCCGTCAAAGAAGAGGCCCTCGTTACCGCGGACTGGTCTATGACTGGGGAAGTTAGGTTTTTGGGGAAACTTTGCGCTGCCGTCCAAGTTGATTCCCCTGAGCTGC
>JAKUAB010000044.1:0-74609 GCA_030579075.1 Taiozyma dajiaensis
GAAGCTTCGTGAAAGCCCTTCTCTTTTAATCCATCTTTGCAACAAAGGAATTAATTCAACCTAAAACCATCAAATTTGCCAGTTTATCACCAATTGAACAATCTTTATTACCTTGGTTTAATAATCATTTACAAACATTAACAAATTGTATTAAACAAAATGGTGTTTTTTGTAAAGAATTGGCTTTAAAAGTTGCTAAAGATTGGAATGTTTCATCAAATCCAAATGATTGGGAATCTGCTCATTATCAAGATTTTATTAAAGTGAAAGACGTGTTGAAACAATTATACAGAGAATGGTCAATAGAAGGAATTAAAGAAAGAAATGTTTTCTTTGATCAATTATTCCAATATTTAGAAAATCAATATCCTGATGTTAATAAGAGACAATTTATAAAGATTTTAGTACCAGGTGCTGGCTTAGGGAGATTAAATTATGAATTAGTATCAAGAGGTTTTTGGTGCCAGGGAAATGAATTTAGTTATCATATGCTTCTTGCTTCAAATTTCATTTTAAATCATTCATATACTGCAAATATTCATCAGATTTTCCCATTTATTCATAATTCATCTAATCAAATTAATAGATCATTACAATGTCGTCCAATATTCATTCCAGATATTCATTCATCTTCAAAACTATTACAATTTCAAAATGATTATCCAAATGTTTCAGTTGGTGAATTAATGTCAATTGCATCAGGTTCATTTACTGATTTATATGGACCTCAAGATCTTTCTAATTCAATGCATTATTCAAATGAAATCACTGCAAGACAATTTAGAGATGAAAATAAAGAATCTTTTGATTATATCATTACAAATTTCTTTATTGATACATCTTCAAATATAATTGAATATTTGAAAACAATTGATCATTCTTTAAAACCCAATGGTAATTGGATTAATTTTGGTCCTTTATTATGGCATTTTGAAGATTCTGATGAAATTGAAGAAATCATTTGGTTTAATGGTGAGAAAAGATTTGCTCCAATTAAAGGTTTGGAATTATCAAAAGATGATTTATTTGAATTGATTAAAAATTGGTT
Organism: Taiozyma dajiaensis; assembly: GCA_030579075.1. Classification (NCBI taxonomy): domain Eukaryota; kingdom Fungi; phylum Ascomycota; class Saccharomycetes; order Phaffomycetales; family Wickerhamomycetaceae; genus Taiozyma; species Taiozyma dajiaensis. Next base: position 1,049 of record JAKUAB010000044.1, read on the forward strand.
TATAATTAAAGAATCTGATCAATTTGAAAATACTTATGCTTCTGATTTGAAATCTTTAGGTTATTGGAGATATAATTGTCAATATTGGATTGCTATAAAGAAATAAACAAGTCATAAGTTTTTATTTCTTCACTTTCAATAACTCTTCCCTTAAAGACTTATTCTCCTCAACAATTTGTTCAACAAGTTTAGTCAAGGTATCAATCTTTTCATATAAGGGATATATCTCCCATCCAACACCAGCATCATGTCCTTTAACAATTGGAGGTGCAACTTTTTTAACTTTCCCAAACCATTCTTTATTCACATTAAAATCAGGATCTTCCCTTTCAGCATTGACTTGAGCCCTTATATCTTCATTATTCCTATCTTCATTTATATCGGCATCACCAACAATATCAAAGATTCCTTCAAAAGTATCCTCATATCCATCTGTTAAATCCCATTCTCTATCAACTTCATTAGCATCATCAGAAAGCCCCTTGAATCTATTATATTGAATACGTCTTGAATCTCTAGTTTCTCTAATTGATATATATAACAAAAAAGGTGAATAAATAATCAACATAGTTCTATAACTTAACCAAGAATATGAACTTTTCGATAAGAATAAACTCATTGGTGAAATTATTAATTCAATTAAATTCAAAGGTGGAACGAAAACTGAAACATCTGGAGCTCTAATATATTTTAAAGTCTTTGATGTGACAAGTGCAAGATATTCATCAATAGCATTTTCATAAATCTTATCATAAGCTGAAGCATATAAAGCAACCAAAATATTTAATAAGATAACAGAAACTAAGAAACTGTAGAAATAATATAAGATATCTGAATATGGTGGAACAAATCTTTCAAAGGCATCAAAATCTCCTGAACCAAGTACGGTTCTTGCTAAATTGGTGATAATAATTAATGTTGCATCTCTTTTACCATCAGCATTATCTAAACCTAAAAACCCTTGTAAAAACCCTGCAATAACCACAGCAAGAAGAAAGAAGAATACAATTGATTCCTTCATCATCAATTTAGCAACAACAATCATAGCACCAACAAACCTTTGAGCATCAAGATATAATAATAATCGACAATACATAAATGGAGCAACTAATGATAATATTCTAAATGATGCAAGATCTAAATTAATTGAACTTTCTGAATCATGATTTGGTTTGGATAAACTCATAAATCTTAAAACAATTGAACATAAGATCATTGAATACATTGTATCATTCAACACATTGAAAAGACTTAAATAATTTAAACCAACATGATACAATTTAACCAATTCATCATAAATATATGCAAATGTAAAGAAGTAATAAACAATTTCAAAAATATCCAACGGAACAACACCATGATCACTTTGATTAATAACAATTGTATAAAGTATTAAATAAATCACAGAAAAGAAAATTTCCAATATATTTTGATATAAAGGAGTCTTAATTCTATCTGGATCAAAATGAGTAAATAAACAAGTTTTAGAAACATCTTTATAAACAATATAAGATGAAGGATCTTTAGCACTTTGAACAATCCAACCTCTCCATAACCATTTCATACAACGTTGGAAACCTTCAGAACCAATAACAATTGTAGAATGCATATCACTTGCTAATTCAACAGCATTAATTGGATTTGAATCCTCAGTATTAGTATTAATAACATAACGATGACATAACATTTGAATGAACAAATAATTATCATCAGTTTCTCTTTCAATGATGAATTTAGCCAATTGTTGAGCAGTTGAAGCTCTTAAAAAGTATAAATCAGAATCATGTAATTCAAAACTTGCTAAATCCCAATACCAACCAGTAACTTTTAATAAGGCAAAGATTAAAGCAGCTCTATATTTCCTTGATGATGTTCCTAATTTACCATCACCAATACCACCAGCAGCTTCAAGAGTTAATTGAATAACTCGATCATTTAATATCTTTGAATCTGGTGAAAGAATCACTGTTTCTTCAAATTGAATTGGAATTATTTCATCAATTAAATGTTTTAAATTTAAACATATTCTTAAGATTTGACGTGGACTTGGTGCTTTAAAATTGGATAACTCATTTTCTGTTAATGGAAGAGCAAAAGGATCTTCAGACATATTTGATAAATTGTCCCTTTAACTGGGAGTTTATTAATAGTGTTTGTGTATTTGTGTGTTGATGTCCACTTAACATTATGAAACAGCAACAAATTTGATGGACATATATATGTTTCTATGGAAACCACTAATTTTTGGTAACTACAGCAACCTCTATTAGATAACTACAATTGAGAAACACTGATAATTGAATCTTTCGTCTTCTACAATTTCAAGTTATAACTCATAAATAGTTCTCATTTCATTCTATCAAAGACAACAAAACACAATATTTATTTCAAAGTGGCCAAGTCAATTGGTTCACCAACAGTACTAATTTCATCATATAGTAAAGTAGTTAAGAATTCACTATATCTTTCACCTCTAATTTCTGGTTTAAAATATTTTGCAGCCAATTCAAATTTATTACCCTTTGGAGCATTTTCTAATAATTTCAAAGTTTCTTCTTCTAATAATTTTGTTGTTAATTCAGGAGTAACTTTAACACCAGTATCTTGTAATATAACACCATGTTTAACCCATTGATATAATTGAGATCTTGAAACTTCTGCAGTGGCTGCATCTTCCATTAAATTGTTGATTGGAACACAACCAGATCCACGTAACCATGCTTCCATATAATTTAAACCAATGTATAAATTAATACGGATACCATCTTCAGTGATTCTATGATTTTCAATCGTTGTATTTAGTAAATCATCAGCTTGAATCTCTGGAGTATTTGGAATGTAATAAATTTGGTTTGGAGTACCTAAATTTGCAAACACTTCATTACAAATTGTTGCTAAAGCAGGATGAGCAACCCATGAACCATCATGACCTTTAGTAGCTTCTCTAATCTTATCATTACGAACTTTAGTTAAGGCAGCGGTATTGGCAACTTCATCGTTCTTAATTGGAATTTGAGCAGCCATACCACCCATTGCGTGAACTTGACGTCTATGACAAGTTGTGATTAATCTTTCAACATATGCATTCATGAATGGTGAAGTCATAGTGACTAAATCTCTATCTGGTAAGATCTTATCAGGTGAATTTCTTAATCTTTTAATGGTGGAAAAGATATAATCCCAACGACCACAATTTAAACCTGAAGAATGCTTTCTTAATTCCCAAATGATTTCCTCCATTTGGAAAGCTGCAGGTAAAGTTTCAATCAAGACAGTAGCACGAATAGTACCTCTTGATAAACCAATGAAATCTTGAGCAACGTTAAAAACATCATTCCATAATCTTGCTTCTAAATGATGTTCCATCTTTGGTAAATAAAAATATGGACCATGACCAATTTCAATCAATTTCTTAGCATTATGATAAAAATATAAACCAAAATCGAATAAAGAAGCAGAAATTGGTTCACCATCAACTGTAATATGATTATCAACCATATGCCAACCTCTTGGTCTTAAGATTAAAGTTGGAGTTTTACCAAATGATTTATTAACTTTATATTCTTTACCTTTGGATTCATCTTTATAATCCACTTGAGATCTAATGGCATCAAATAGATTAACTTGACCATAAATGATATTTTCCCAAGTTGGAGAAGCAGAATCTTCTAAATCAGTCATATAAGTCTTAACATCTGAGTTTAAGGCATTAATTAACATTGATCTTGAAGATGGTGGACCAGTAATCTCTGTTTTTCTATCAATTAAACCTGGAGCTAAAGGAGGACCTGACCAAGTTGGATCATCTCTAATTTTAGAAGTTTCTGATAAGAATTGAAATGAAGTTTCACCTTTTTCTAATTGTTCTTGAAATTTGATTCTATTTGTTAAGAGTTGTTTTCTAATTGGATTGAAAATACGATGTAATAAAGTAACAAATTCAAGAGCATCTTTTGTTAAGATATCATGTGGAGTGGTACCTGATGGGAATTTGGAAATTTTATCTAAAGGAGCAAGTAATTGAACGTTATCTAATGTGATTTTTGGCATGATATTTTGGGAATATAATTGATAAAGACAATATTTCTTTCAAGAAAAAAGGTAACAAACAGTATCATTGTGTAACAAAAAGACTAAACTTCATGTTTAAATACTTTTCTTTATTTTCTTATCAAATCAAATAAATTCAGAGTCACAATTTGATTTTAGAAAGTTCGGGCAAAGGACAAAGATGATGAACAATTACATTTGGTGGTAGCCCTGCAAGTCCGGGCTGGAGGAAAAAAATTAAAATCTCCCCTAATTTTAACGGACTCCCAGGCAGAGAAACTCAAGAGAGAAAAAGGCTAGGGACTCGGGACAACAGTCAAGAGGGATTAAACACCGGAAAACTCCGAAGAGGACTGATATAAAAAAAAGAATATGAACCAATCAGAGCTTAGAGACTCAGAGAGAGACTCAGAGACAGAGGTTACTTACAATTTGGCCGAGTTTCATGAAAGAGATCAGAAGAGTCACTGACGTCAGCAAATTGAAAAATTTGACTCAGACTGAGGATTTTCAATTTTCGACCGTGTAATTGCAGCATTTGATCAAATATTGTAGGATACATTCTTAGTAATAATATATTTTTGTGTCAAATTTTCTCGCTTGAAGGGAAGTTTCTAAATACCAATGACAACCCCAGATTGTAGTCTTTGGGTAATGACTTCTTCTGATTGGTCCAAGACACCAGCTTCGATTAATACTTTATATGTATTTTCAATAGCTTCTTTATGGTCAACTTCATTTAATGGACCTTTTTTGAAAATAACAGTCTTTAACCATTCTTGAGCATCTTCAAGAGAATAATCAAGGTTATCATTGATATATTTCACAGATTCTTCATGATTATCATTGAAATAATCAATACCCTCTTGTAAAGCCTTCAAGAATTCACTTAGTTGAGTTCTTTCCTTTTCAACTAAATCAGTTCTGGCATTAATTACCCAAGATGGCCATGGTGTATAAATTTCACCAATTTGTTTCACTTCTTTAGAGTCATAATATCTCTTTGTAGTGAAATATTCCCACATAAAGGCATCTGATGGTTCAACACCATCTTTCAAGTTAACAGAATCTCTCAAATTGGCAAAAGTGGATAAAATTGGGAATGATTTAAAGAATGGCTTTTTAAAACCTTGTTGTAAAGCTAGTACAAAAGACATCACATATGAACCTGATCCAATTCTACTGACAGAGATTCTCTTGTCTTGTAATTGTTCTTGAGATGTAAGTTCATCTCTATTATAACCTGTTGTTATTGCCCATCTTAATTTGGATTGAACATAAGTACCAATCAATTTGTAACTCTCTTTACCTTGTGCAATACCTCTAATAAAAGCCTCAGTTAACCCAATGGCAATATCCAAGGATCCATCTTCTAAAGATTGAATCAAATGACCTGAACCTGAGGGATAAGGAATCAGTTCAACTTCAACACCATGAGCTTTGAAAAAACCCTTTGATTGAGCAAAGAAGATTGGTGTACTGAAATGTTCTGGGACGTAACCAACTTTGATCATTGTTTTTAATATGTGATAATTGATATCGATTGGTCTATTGTAAGATTAATGATATGTAGGTACAATTGTTACAATATATATATGTGGCCTGGTGTTACGTAATTGATAGTTTATTAAAGCTGGTTTTTTAAATTCTTAATTTTCCACTTGTGGACGTTATTAAATAATTTGATGTATCATATTAATGTCGACTCCAACAATATTCTGCACAGTCATTTAACGCAACAATTAATCCTTCTTTATAAGTTGTTTGATCAATAAATTCTCAATCGATTTATTCCTTTAAAAAGATCAACATTTCATAAATCTTCTTCTTCTTCTTGATCAGATCATCCAAATCTCCCTGTTCATAAAGCTCTCAGTAAATTCCCGCCTATTCCGCCTAGAGTTAGCGAGAATCCCTTCCAAAGGTTCCGCCCAAAGTCTCCCCAAACAGGAAAAAAAAACATTACCCGGCACTACTTTCAATATAACAAAAAAGGACAAAAAAGTCCAACGAAAAGACTCAAAATGAATCAAATAGGCCAATATTGACAGAACAGAACAGAACAGAACAAACACAGAATATCATAAAGCACATAACAAATGTCCATCCAGTTAAGACCTGGATTCCAAGGCGAAACCCTTAACAGAGTCCTTGAAGATCTGCTCGTTCGTTTCGTCATCAATGCTCCACCAGAAGATTTATCCTCAAACTCACGAGTGTTCTTTCTATTTGAAGAAGCTCATTGGTTTTATTTAGATTATGTTAGAACAGTGAACCCTTCATTACCCTCACTGAAGATGAGAACTTTCTCCAAGATGTTAATTGAACTTTTCCCATTGATTTGGAAAGGTGGTGATCCAGATGAAGCTTTGAAAGAATTTGTAAGTTATAAACAATCTATTCCTGTTAGAGGTGCTGCTTTGTTCAATTCCAACTTGAATAAGATCCTTTTGGTTCAAGGTGTTGAGTCATCAAGTTGGAGTTTCCCAAGAGGTAAGATTTCAAAAGATGAAGATGATGCTGATTGTGCTGTAAGGGAAGTTAGAGAAGAAATTGGGTTTGATATCTCTCCATATTTAAACAAAGATGATTACGTTGAAAGAACATTTAAAGGTAAGAATTACAGAATCTACTTATGTAAAAATATCCCAGAAAGTTTTGATTTCAAGCCCATTGTTAGAAATGAAATCAATGAGATATCATGGAAGGATTTCAAAAAAGTTACCCAAAGAATAAAGAATGGTAATGGTAACACCAAGTATTTTCTTATAAACTCTATGATTAGACCAATTCAACAATGGATCACCAGAAACAAGGGTGAGGTTAATGAAACTCAATTGAAACTGGAAGTTGAAGCTCAATTGAAATCATTGTTGGGTATTGGTGAAGAGTTCCAAAAACCTGAAATTGATCCAGGTAGAGAACTATTAGACTTTATTAAGAAATCTGCCGCTAACAAACAACAACGTGATCAACAAGCCCAACAAGCCCAACCTCAAGATCAAGGTCAGGCTCATATTCAACACACTGTTCCATATCCTGCCTTTCAACAATTCCCATCTCATCCTCCGTTCCCAATTATGGGGTTCCAACCACCTCAATTTGGCCAATTACCATTTGTCAATGCATTTATCCCTCCTCAGGGCATCAATGGTATCCCACCTTTCTTAAACAACATGCCTCCTTTCCCTCCTGCTCCGATGTACGCCAACTTACCTCCACCACAACACCAACAGTTCCAACCACCTCCAAGTGCTGACCAATTGTCAAGACCTTCCTTCAACACACAGATCACCAAGAATGAACAACAGTCAAGAGAATTGTTGAATATTTTGAAGAAACCTACCGATGATAAGAAATCTACAGCTAAAGAATTATTAAACTTTTTGCATAAGAAAGGTGATGATAGATTTTCTTCAATCACTACGGGGTCCAGTGGTACAAATGACCACTCAAAGAGTTTACTTGCCCTACTGAGTCGAAAGCCAAAGGAACAACCAAGTGTTGAAAAGGTTGAAGTTACACCAGAACAAAAGTCAACTAGTGCACCATCATCATCTGCATCTCAAGCTCTCTTAGATTTGATCAAACCAAGACAAAAATCCCAAGAAGATCAAAAAGTCTCAGGTGAACCAAAGAAGAAGCTCTTATTATTGAAAAGGGAAGATCCACCTCCAACGAATGATTCCATTTCATCTTTAATCACTGAACAATCAGAGACCAACAATGCTCCAGTGGCATCAATTGAGGATGAAACTGAAGACGATGAAGCAGAAAACTTCTATGAAGATGAAGATTCTGAGTTTGAACAATTCGAAGATTTTGATGAAGATGAGGAAGAAGAAAATGGTATCCCCGCAAGTCAAGAACTACTTGACCTAATCAGACAATCAAAGAAGGAACGAAATACTGACTCTTTGGAAAGTGTCAATGAAGTTCAACCAAAAGACGATGAAGAACTTGAGCAGTTCGAGAGTGAATCTGAAGAGGAGTTTGAAGAAGCTTCTGAGTATTTTGGACCTGCTGTTATTAATCAAAGTATATCATCGCCAGAGTCGCCACCGGCCATTGGTGAAGTATTAGCACCTCCACCTGCTACCATTACTGCTACTACTACTGATACTGCATCCAAACCAAAGTTCAAGATCTTGAAGAGGAGTGAAGATCTCGGCGATTTCCTAAAGAAAGACGACTTGCACGAACGAGATGCTGCTGAGATTCATCCAGAAAAGGAGGAGAAACAACCAGAAGACGATAACAAGAGTACTACTTTCACTAATCAATTCTCCAATAATGACCATGAAGAGGAAGCTGAAAAAGAAGAACAAGAAGAACTGGTCACTAAAAAACCAAATGAGAATTTGAAGGCCAAGAATGATATAATGAGTTTACTACATGGCTCCAAACAATCCCCACCGGTCCAAACACTGAATGAGATTGAGGCAAATATCTCAAATGGAGTGGCTTCTCCTACTACGAGTTTAAAGAAACAAGACGATCCATCTGCTTCATTGTTGAACTTATTGCATAAGAAATCCGTTGAACCAACTCCTGAGCCTAACTCACAGTCTGTGGATATTTCAAACGTTGAGAAGGACATTAAGGGCCTGAACCTATCACCACCATCCCAATCTCCAAATCCACTGTTATCCCTGCTGAAAGGAAACAATCAATTACCATCACCTCAGCTAACACAATCACATGTTCAACCTCAACCTGTGCAAGACCAAAAGCCAACTCCACAACAAAAACCAGGAGCTGATCTTCTGAGCCTATTAAAAAGAAAACCTGCTCCACATGCAGTTGAACCGGTCTTCCACAACACTAACGGGAAGCCTGCTAATGATCTATTGGACTTGCTTCACAAGCCAAAGGAGCAACCCCTATCCCCTGCCCCAAAACAACACTTCCAGAACACCACTGGTTCTCCAGCTAATGATCTCTTGAGTCTTTTGCATAAGAAATAATTAATGATAATGCTCATATCTTTGAAGCATGAAGTTGTAGTGCATCAAACGTTGAGTTCACTTGTCAGTTCAAAACGAAAAACATCACCAGATCACAAATATGTTATGAGGTCATGAAAAATCTGATAGATTGAACTAAAAACCACCAATAACATTCCCTTAATTGCACCACTGATCGTGTATGGTGATGCTGGGCCAGTGAAACCAGAAGTTAAAGATGAAAAATTGAGGCCGATGAACCCAAATCGTGATGCTTCAATTACGGAAATCAGCACGTCAGAATCTAACATCAGTGAAAAGTTAAGGGGTATCTTGGAGTTACATGGGATGAGCCACACCAAGACTCACCTCAAACCAATGCGAATCTTAAGTTCAACTTAATGTAACAATTCCACTATCTGCCAAAGCCACCTGTACATTGAACTATCTATTGGACTCCGCACGAAGATGGGACGCAATACGTTCTATTCCAGTAATCTCTCTATCTCTGGTATCGATTGGAGTTTTTCTAGCAACTCGTATCTTGATTGCATAAAAGATCCTTTGTGTCCAAGATTTCTTCTCTTCCTTCTTCTTCAGTAAAAGCCATTCGGCAGAATACACATGTACTTTAATGAGATTTTTGTCAGGCTTCCAGTAGAATGGGCCCACTAAATCCCCATTGATACGTTGGTAATTGGAGCAATATGAGTCACCGTTGTTATATTTTAGCATGAATTCTTGTGTAAATGTCTTGGGATGAGCAATATCAAAACCGTATGAGTACCAGCCGCCATGAAATGTGATATAATCGCTAACGGGAACATCATTGCTTTTTTTCAAGTGATACTTTACTGTTGGAGGGCCTGTTGTTCTGGAGGAGAGGAAAAAACCGCATTCAAAAGCAGAGGACAACAGAAGCTTCATCTGCCTTTTCTGGTTAAGGCGGTATTGTCTTTTTCTTCTCATCAAGAAGCTCTGAATTGGTATACCAAATACTTCTTCTTCTTGACCAAATAAATCATATACGTAATTTAATCTCCATAATTTTCTTTGATCTGGCCTCACAAGCTGTATTAGGAAGATGGAATTAGTAAAGTGACGATACTGAAGAGCTTTCCTTCTGACCACAGAAAACGGCGTGCCTTCTTTAACAAATACTGCAATCGCTATCTTTGAAGAAACTATTTGGGTTAAAAATGGAAAGAACCTCAACACTAGCATTACTCTTTGGATATCGGAAGTGCAGACGACCTGATCGAATAGAAATTTCTCCAAAATCAAATCAACTAATTCATATGGGAATTGTTGTTGAAAGTGTTCGAGGTCCTTCATTGTGAGGAAGTGAAACTAGTTGGTGAGCCCACTTTTTGAATATATTGGTTTGCAGTTGGATATGTTTGACGACTTTTAACACCTCATGATCACATGCTCCTATTCATATATACAAGGTTAGAGAGTCAATTTATTTGAGAAGCATAAGAATGGTTTCTCATGAGACCTAATCATGATAATTGTAGGGCTTCATCGCATGTGCCTATTTGGGAGATGCAGACAGGAGAACGTACATTACAATCATTAGCAGTGCGATAAGCTTACACAGATTTCGTCACTGCACCATGAAGAGTACTCATATGTAGAAGCCGAAGCGTAATTCGGATTCATCGGTGATAACCGGCTGCATGAAGATCTGGTAGACTGTAGTCACATGCACGAAATTCCGCGAACTAGTTCTTGACATTCTCATTTCCAGCTGTGGCAAATTTTGAGATTCCACCAAATATGGGAACAAGATAATTTGAAGTCAATTAACCGCTGAGCATTGAATACACCCAAACACATGTCTGATAACTCAACAAACAACGTTGAAGGGGACAACAACAGACCAGATGCTACGCGTGAACCAACCACGACTGATTCAAGGGCTGGTAGAACAAGAAATGCTCAGATTTCTGATAACTCAACAAACAACGCTGCTAGAAGAAGAAATGCTTGCCAGATTTATCACCTAAATGAACTTGTGCCAGGTCGTGATCACAACGATCCAGATAAAAGCTTGCCATTTGCCCCTGCAGAAGCCACTGAACATGACTTTAAAACAGAGATAGTCCACTTCAAGAAAAAGCCTGCTACAACGAAGGGCCCTTACCTCTGTACAAAGAAGCATTTGAGGCTTCATGGATTCAGCTTCGAACTAGAACTACGCCAGCTAGATTTCGATGATGATAATACTCAATCAGAGCAATCAAACGACGCCCCTAACACCCAAAATCCTGAAACTGTTATGGAAAAACGCGATAAACTAGATGTGATTAACTCAAATACCTTTGGGATTTCGGACATGATGGGAATACTCCAACGTACCGACAGGCGCTATAGTGGCTGTGGGGTAGACGATAGAGACTTTTATGAATATCTAAGCTTAGAAAATCGCATAAAGGACTTGGTGAAATGGGAAATTGAAAATAAATCGGGGGTTCGGTCTTTCTTCCGTAAGATGTCTACCACTCAGTTTGGGTATGAGGTAGCCAGTCTTGTGGTGAAAGCGATCTACAAACATTTCATTATTAGAGAGGCTATACACTACACTTGTAGGGTTAAACCCGACTCAGCAAAATGGTATTCATTCCCTCTATTTATTCTTTTAACAGTGCTCATTTATGGCATGCTTTTAGCCTTAATGGTGATGAACTTTTTACTAGCCTCAAATCCAAAGATTGGGATTGCAATAGCATTCGTGTTACTAAACTCCTTCATAAGATCTTTGTTCAAACTTTTTTTCATTGAGGTTCACGGTTCACGCCTCTGGGTCGCTAAAATCATTCTTAGCCTTGGCTCCATTATTGGCTTTGGTTTGATAAGTGCTGGTAACCGCATTGGTCTCCCTACTATCCCTGATCCATCGAGAATGTCAATGAAAGTCAAAGACAGTGGAAGAAGTGGAGGAAGTACACCCGAAGAGATCACCAATTGGTTAACAATTCTGTATTTATCAGTCCTTTCTATGGTGGAGGTTATTTCACTATTTCCTGGTATTTTTTACCTGGTTAGAGAACGAAGCTTCATGGCACTCGTCCACAGTACAAATAAGCAATTTCAAAATGAATTTAATGAAGAATGGTTAAAAATTTACAAAAACAGTGCAAATGTTAATAACTTCGAATCAAGAATTATAAGAACTTCACAAGAAGTTAGTGGAGTCGAAAATGATGGTAGCGGCATCCCTTTACAAAATATAACACATCGTGATGAAGAAGCTCAAATTGAAATATTACCAATGACCTATAAACAAATGCAAATTCTCCTTCAAGAAGTTAATAAATTGACAAATTCCCTGAAAAGTGATATCTTCGAATTGAAACAAAAAAACCACCTAACAATTTCAATAATCAAACTTTTGATGGTTTCTGGTTCAGTTTGGTTTTTGTGGTGGTTGTATTCAGAGCCTTAGGTTTTCAAAAGGCCCCTGGTGAAATTGTTAACCTATCGCCCAATATTAATTGCTATTCACAGACACCCTACTACTAACAGGCTCTTTCAATCTCATCATGCTATTGTCTTACTCGCAATCTGAGCTTTATAAGCGAAAATCTCTGGATCAAATGGCAAAGTTATCTCTCTATATATATAGCTCGGTATTTATTAGCTGTAGTATGTCAATCATAATATATACCTCTAGTATCGACATGATGAGCTAACTCAAGGGTATTGAATGCACTGTTCATTCGCTTTCGGGGAGATAATATATCGGACACATTCAGAGATAACTGGCACTAAAACCATATAACTACATTATTCCTTACAAGTACTTTCTGATAGTTATAAGAAAGCTCAAAAATCACATATAGTTCTTTCTAAACCTGGCGGGAAGAAGATTCTAATCCGTTTTCCTGCTCCAATCAAAATTCTGAAAATGATCCACCCAAGAGCTAAATTAATAAGGCTCGATTTCAAATTAAAACATTAATGGATTTGAACAACCAATTCAGGAAACAAAACTTCTTGCTGATGTTTGCAGTTAACTCTGTCCGCCTGATTATCCTTTCCATTGTGCTGGTGAAAGAGTAGAATGTAGTATCCTTCTTGAATTTTGAAAGTGCATTAGTTTAGTGGATTTAGCAGCAAATTATTCAAGATGTTTCACAGGATATTGAAATTGGCAGCAGCAATTGGAACATCGTGCTTCTGGATCGTAACTTTCAGGGAGGCAATGCGGATTTGTCAGATACCAATGGATCATTCAAATAGGTTATTGACTTTCAATGCCGAAACCGAAACTGGCATTGTAGTAAGAATGACAGCGAAAAAAAAATATAAAGCTGGAAACAGAAGAGGCATGACCAACTTGGAATGGTAGCTTGGCGATGTTCCTATTAAATGTCAAAACAGACTATTGAGATGCAATTCCAGCGGAAGGAGCTTCAGTTGATGGCAATCTGGCAATAATTGGTGGGATCAGCTCTTCATTCTCAATGACAGGTGTTTCATCAAATATTATCGAGATTCTTAGCTTGTTGGAATTGATGAAGTAGAGTTTTAATTCTTCAAGCTTTTCAACGATATTGTATTGGAAAGAAGCATCATCTTGGATCCAAATGGATAGTTTGTTCATGAATTGCAATTGATTCATACCGCTCAACTTTTCACTTATGGCCTTAGCACCAGACAAATGAGGCATTGAATTCGGTTCTGCATTGGAGAACGCCACCGCTTTACTAGACACTGGTTCCTCAGATTTATGGGTTGCAGGTACTAACAACCCAGAATGTATAGCCAGTACTGCTAAGGCCAAACATGAACCCGAACCAGTAGCTAAATAATCCTAAATGCTGAACAAGAAGAAGCTGTCACCTGCCTCAGACCAATTTGATTGCTCTACGTTTGGCACGCTTGGCAGCTCCAAGTCCACCATTTACACTTAAATAGCACCGAGTTTTGCATTGAATATGGTGATTTATGCCAAGGGTATTTGTTAACATTGGTGGTATGAAGATCAGTGACATTGAATTCCACCATAGCTGTCTTGAGTATTGGAATAGACCAATTCAAAGCCTCTGAAGAGCAAACTGGTGACGTTGCGCCCTTCACATATGCCAAAATGTCAACGAGATTGCTCCAAGAAGGCTCCCATGCATGTCATTTTTTCTCTGTTGAATTAGTTCTTATTACAGTTGAAGCCCTTATTTTTTTTTTTTTTTTCCAATAAAAATATGTATTATGTAATGTTTAAAAATGAGTTATATAGTTCAGGAGTTTATTTTGATCCTCGACTGATTATCTAATAAATATATTATATATAGGTGATTTTCGCGAAATGCATCTTTGATTCTTTGCGAAACCGTTATGTATCATTCTGCAAGATCTACTTTGATGTTGATCATATTTTAAAGCAACTCTAAAAATTTAAAGTAATTTTGAACATATAATATTTATAATATAATTAGTTTTAGGGCTAAAAACTTTAAGGCATGTTATTCCAAGATCAAACACCTCCTATAAAAACGTGTCATTTAGGAATTAAAATAACAGGGTCAACTGAGCAGTATACTCACCCTTAATTGGCACCGACCGCCAATTTATACCTATTTCTGGGTGTCCACAGTGTCTTGGAAAACAGTTGAACATTCAGACGAGTGGTGGGGTCTTGAAAGTCTTAAAATATCGTTAATATTTATAATGATATATTATATAATTAATTAGATTCAGCTCACCTTTAAGTGGCTGCAAAAGAAGGTAATCTGGAGCTGATCAGGATTATGGGCAGCTCAGGCGATAGAAGTTAAGTGCATATACCAACATTTTGAACTGTACGGCCTAAGATCATGTTGGGAACGCTGTAATTTATGGGCCGAGTAGCTGGAATGGGATTTGAAAAAGTTTGCTAATGCAAAGCACATTATGCAGTTCCAAGGTTTGTTGTTAATTCTCTCCAGTACTGCACTGAATTAGTTATTTTCCACTAGCTGCTAGTCCAAATCTATAGCGCGTAATATATATGCATCAACTGGGTGAACTTCTTTAGATATAATTATGTTATATATATATATATATTGAATCAGCTTAATCCCTTTGAGATCGCAATTTAATTTAGGATCACACTTTATAAGGCACTGTAATTATAATGAGCACATAATCTACAATTAGCTACAGTACTTTATAGTCGATTATATGATGTGTACTTACTGTTACCGGGCAACAAAGCTGGTGGCGAATTGTGAAGAACATTACCGAAGGTTTACTTACTCTGTAGAAGAAGCTAAATGGATAGCCGGAATAGTCATGACAATATGGGGAGGCACGAATCAAGTTTTCAAGATATATGCTTGATAATATCGTTAAACCTAGTAAACGTCGAAGTGATAGACAATTTCTTGTAACATTTCGAGACATTCTACTTAGTACTTAGTACTGACTTCCAAGCTCTGTAAATGACGTAGTTACAAACTTCGAGTTGATTTTAAGGAAATTAGCCGGAGAGTTGCTGAATATCTAGCTAGTATAATTATATTCACGCGGTCTTTAGACTATAATATATTCACCTCCCCATCCTTAGTGCAGCCTGAAAGTTACTCGCAGCCTTTACAGCAACTACGTCGCAGTCGAACTAGCTGACCGCGAAAAGCTTTCAGCACTTGAGTCTTGCAGTATCCTAAAATCCAACGTGCATGGATTATCGTATGCTTCTTTCCACATTCCTTTGATACTGGAACGAAGATCCGAACTGCTGGAATGTGATCTTTATGGAATCTCTTGTGTAACCCCTGAAAATCTACGGGCCTTTCCAACTTGCTCACACAATATGGATAGTGGTTCCACTTTCAACTTGTATCTTTTTCGCCTCGCAAACCCAATCTGGAATGAATATTTCTCTAGGCTCCTTGCAATTACAACAGTACTACTGATGGTACCGTACGTGCCTTGGAATTGGGGTTGCATGACAGACCGGTAAAAGCAGCACTAAATAATTACTAGCTGCTGCTAGAAATTTCTAAATTATTAATTATTTAGCAATTACCAGTACATGAAAAAATCCTAAACTGCTGTCACTGCTGATCCCTCCTGCGTTACAGAGGTAGAGAAATGCGCCTTTGGTCCCCAGCTAATTGTATTACATATATATTTGGAAGCGAGTCCTCCTGCATTTTTTTTTTCAAGAGGGGGAAGTGGAGAGAAGGGGTCGCCTAAAAGCTACAACGGCTTTACCTGTTTTCAGAGAGTGAACATGCTACACCAGAACGAATCCTAGAGCAGATATACTGCTTTCTTTTACGTCACTGAGGCCTATTTTAATATATAAGCGTACCTTGTAAATAGTTCTTTATGGTTCAGATCTCTGTTTCTTCATGCGGTGGGAGTGCAACCTTGTGCAGACATTTTTTAGCTTCTGCTGACTTGCTGAAAGCTAACTGAAAAGCTACCTGGGCAGTCTTTCCCGCGATGTAATCTGAGATCTGAAACACGTGAGTATAGAATCTTCCAGAAAGCAAGTAGAATAATGAATTAGGACTTTGTGAACTGCAGTTGCTGTTACACGTTTCGGTTCTGATCAGCCAATTACGTCGTCTTGTATAATATGTGACTGGAATGATGATTCTTTGATCTCGAGTTACTTGCATGGATCCGCTTGCTACATTCGGCAAAAAGCTTCGGTGCGTATATGCGAGCTGGATCACATATACCTGCATACTAGTGATTATATTACGAGTAATTAGAGTCGGCCATAATAATAATATATTATAATATAGTGTTTGTGA
The DNA here is from genome assembly GCA_030579075.1 of Taiozyma dajiaensis. NCBI lineage: Eukaryota > Fungi > Ascomycota > Saccharomycetes > Phaffomycetales > Wickerhamomycetaceae > Taiozyma > Taiozyma dajiaensis. The sequence continues at coordinate 17,799 of JAKUAB010000044.1, forward strand.
ATATCCAGTAATTTAATGCGTAACAACGCACTGAAACATATCAAATCCTCTAGTTTCTCGTACATGAGGACGTTTATGGCAGCTAATAACATACATAACATACATGTACTTGTAATTTCTTTTTCTCTGCCATTGTCACGATCTTTCGACGTCCCTTTGCACAGTCTTCAAATAATATATTAACTGATCTAATGGCCGGTTTCAATCAAATCATTACTTCCAGACAGGGGATTATTATAAGCCTCCATCATATCTTTTGTTTGCATCGGCCAAGCTCACAGATGAATATGCGCTTCTCCACTTTGTTCCTCGTTTTACTGTTAAACGTCGTAAATGCTTCCAAAAACCTTCAAAGACCCACCACCTCTATGACTTGTCCTGATGTGGACTTCAGATATCATGTTAAGCACCATAATACTCCACCCGCATTAATCTCCATAACGAATGTCATCTGGACTCATGATAATTACTACGATGTCACCATCAATTACAAGTCAGATGAGGCAATGTCCTTGGCTTCTTTGTCAGAGGTGAAAGTTACTTGTATTCATGAATTCGTCCTATTCTCAAGGATTTCCAACATTAGAGCTATAAGGGAGCCAAATGAGTGGACAGTCACATTGTCAGTCCCAATCTCATCTGCTTCACATGGTTACGTGACCATGCCAGCTTTCCAAATTCATTTCCTTTGGTGCTCACATGGTGTTAGAGATAAAACAGAGTGTCGTTTGTGGGGATACAACAAGTCTTATAGCTACATTGGAGACCACCATGCTGAAAACTACGGTAGATCACAAGGTGATTCGCCTCCTTATAAATGGCCTCAATACTGTTCTGGTGGTTCTTCATCAACTTCAACAGCAGCCTCTCATGGATATGTTACGGCCACTTCGCCTTTGATAAAAATCACTTCCACTTCCACTTCCACTTCTACTACAACCTTACCAACTGCCACTTACTCTTCATCAGGATGTGCTAATGCCTACCGCCAATGTGGTGGTCTTCTTTGGTTTGGTAAAAATTGCTGTGTTGAAGGCTACATCTGTTCAGGACTAAGCTTTTTATACTCTGAATGTGTCCCAGATCCAAGAGCTACCTCAAGAAGCACCTCAAGAAGCACCTCAAGAAGCACCTCAACAACTACCTTAAAACCCACCCCAAAAACCACCTCAAATGCCACCTCAAATACCGCCTCTTCAACCACTTCTACAACTACCTCCACAACCACCTCAACAGCCAGCTCAAGAACTACCTCAACAATTTCATCTTCAAGCTCAACTCCATCCTCAAGCTCAATTGTATCCTTAAGCTCAACCTCATCTTCAAGCTCAACTTCGCTTACACCGTCAGCTTCTACTTCCTCAGCGGCTACCTTCTGTGCTGCTGCATATGGCCAATGTGGTGGTGCAAACTGGAACGGCCCTTCTTGTTGCGTTGAAGGATGGTCTTGCTCCAGCAATAATGACAACTACCATCAGTGTCTCAAGACTACAGCTTCTTCAGTCTCAGATCCCATTAATTTGTCTTCTTCATTTGAATACGGTAGCTCGTCCTCATGGTACAATGAAGCTGTATCATCTTATTCTTTAACCCTTCCCTTAACTCCTTCAATCGCTTTTTCAGTTATCTCATCTGAATCTTCATCCAATTCTTCACCACTTTCTTCTCATACTGGTTCATCCATTGGATCTTTTACCATGTCATCTTCCAACTCAGCCTCCAGTTCAATTGATTCATCAGCTTTATACACTGTGTCATCAATTTCATCCACAAAGCCCTACGCAGGCTCTTCCTTGTCTGGAGAATCTACAAACCCCTCCGTTAGGGCTTCTGGCTCGTCCTTCTCAGTCCAAAGCACATTCTCTTCTGCTAGTTTTTCATATTCTAACTCGGAAATAAGCTCTAACGTGTCAACTGTTGGGTCATCAGCTCTTTCAAGCGTGACTTCATCAACAGCCAGCTTGAGCACAGGATCTACAGGTGGGCTCACTCGTTCATTACCTTCATCGCTAGGTGTTATCTCATCTAATGAGAATATTTCTCTGTCTTTTGATCACACCTCCTTTGAGTCACTATCATTATCGGTTGTCTTCTCCTCCCAATCATCTGAACCCTTAGCCGCATCTTCTTCTGAATCCTCAGTACCTTCTTACACAAAATCGACTGTCCCATCAACACCTGTATCCAGCTCTGTTCAAAATTTTACTTCTATCGAATCATCCTCAGCCGAAGCATCTCATACTCAAAACTCTGCTCCTGAATCCAGCTCTGGCGCTGAAATTCAGTCTTCCGAACCTTTCATCACTATCTCCACCGAAGCTTCTGGATCAGCCAGTGTTCTACCAGTTCCACCAGAATCCTCTATTGAAAAAGCTTCATCATTTGCCTCATCTTCAGTTGAAAGATCCTCTGTTGTATCTTCCTTTGTTGAACCTTCTTCAGTTAAATCTTCTTCATTTGAATCTTCTTCGGCTGGATCTTCAGCTCAGTCTTCCTCAGTTGCCTCATCTTCTGCTGAACATTCATCTGTTGCCTCATCTCCTGTTGAATCTTCCTCTGCTGAGCTATTACCAGTTGTTTCATCGTCAACATATTTGACCACCACCGTTGCTCCAGCGTCAGTTGAAACTGCTTGGTCTTCATCTTCCTCAAACAGTTCCTTCTTGACCACTAGATATTCGACTGGAACAAGCAGTAAAAAATTTTCGTTTTCACCATCCTCACTTGAACCGTCTTCAATTGGAATTTCCTCAGTTAGCTCACCTTCTGTTGAGACATCTTCAGTCATCTTATCTCCTGTTGATTCATCTTCAGTTGGAGCTTCCTCAGTTGAATCTTTCTCAGCGGAATCATCCGTTGTTGAATCTGCTTCATTAGTTGGCTCCTCCCTCTTTGAATCTTCCACAGAATCTTCCGATGTTGAATCTTCCTCTGTCGACTCTTCCTCCTTTGGCCCTTCCCCAACTGCCTCATCTTCAGCTGAAATGTCCTCTGTTGAATATTCCCGTGTTGAATCTTCCCGTGTTGAACCTTCCTCTGTTGAAACATCTGCAGCCGAACCATCTTCAGTTGAGCCATCTTCAGTTGAACCACACTCAGTTGAATCCTTATCTGTTAAATCATCTACATCTAATTTGATCACCACGGTTGCTCCAGTGCTCGGCGGAACTACTTTATCTTCATCATCCTTAAACAGTTCCTCCTTGACCACTAGATATTCGACTGGAACAAGCAGTGAGAAATCTTCATTTTCACCATCCTCACTTGATCGGTCTTCAATTAGATATTTCTCAGTCAGCTCACCTTCTGCTGAGCCATCTTCAGTCGAGACATCTTCAGTCATCTTATCTCCTGTTGATTCATCTTCAGTTAGAGCTTCCTCAGTTGAATCTTTCTCAGCGGAATCATCTGGTGTTAAATCTGCTTCATTAGTTGGCTCCTCCCTCTTTGAATCTTCCACAGAATCTTCCGGTGTTGAATCTTCCTCTGTCGACTCTTCCTCCATTGACCCTTCCCCAACCGCCTCATCTTCATCTGAAACATCCTCCGTTGCATCTTCCTTTTTTGAACCTTCTTCTGTTGAACCTTCTTCAGTTAAATCTTCTTCATTTGAATCTTCTTCGGCTGGATCTTCAGCTCAGTCTTCCTCAGTTGCCTCATCTTCTGCTGAACATTCATCTGTTGCCTCATCTCCTGTTGAATCTTCCTCTGCTGAACTATTATCAGTTGTTTCATCGTCAACATATTTGACCACCACCGTTGCTCCAGCTTCAGTTGAAACTGCTTGGTCTTCATCTTCCTCAAACAGTTCTTCCTTGATCACTAGATATTCTGCTGGAACAAACAGTGAAAAATCTTCATTTTCATCATCCTCACTTGAACCGTCTTTAATTGGAATTTCCTCAGCTACCTCATCTTCTGTTAAGCCATCTTCAGTTGAATCTCCCTCAGTTGAACCTTTCTCAGTTGAATCATCCGGTGTTGAATCTTCTTCTTTTGAACCATCCTTAGTTGAGTTACGCTCAGTTACCTCATCTTCAGTTGCCTCATCTTCACCTGAACCTTCTTCTCTTGAATCTTCTTCTGTTGAAACATTTTCAGACGAACCTTCCGTCGAAGCATCTTCAGTTGAAGCATCAGTTGAGTTCTCTTCTGTTGAACCGTCTTCAGTTGTCTCATATTCAGTTCAAGTTTCCTCCGTTGTCTCATCTTCACTTGAAACATCTTTTGTTAAATCATCTTCAGTTGAGCCATCTTCAGTTGAATCTTCCTATGTTAAATCATCTACATCTCATTTGATCACCACGGTTGCTCCAGTGTTCGGTGGAACTACTTTATCTTCATCGTCATCAAACAGTGTCTCCTTGACTAGTGGATATTTCGTTGAAACAAGTAGTGACAACTCTTTGCTTTCAACATCGTCCGTTGAATCTTCCTCCACAGGGCTATCCTCAGTTGCTTCATCTTCCGTTGAGCCATATTCCGTTGAATTATCTTCAGTTAAATCTTCTTCATTTGAATCTTCTTCTGTCGAACCTTCATCTGTACCTCCCTTAGTTGCCTCATATTCAGTGGTCTCATCCTCTGTGGAACCATTTTCAGCTGCCCCATCTTCAATTGCCTCCTCCTTAGTTGAGTTATCCTCAGCTGTATCCTTAGTTAAATCATCCTCTGTTGTCTCATCTTCAGTTGGAACATCTGCCGTTGAATTTTTCAGTGTTGAATCTTCTTCGGTTGAACCATCTTCAGTTGAAGCTTTCTCAGCTGAATCATCCGGTGTTGAATCTGCTTCCTTAGTTGGCTCCTCCCTCTTTGAATCTTCCACAGAATCTTCCGGTGTTGAGTCTTCTTCTCTTGAACCATCCCTAGTTGAGTTACGCTCAGTTGCCTCATCTTCAGTTGCCTCATCTTCAGTTGCTCCATCTTCAGTTGCTCCATCTTCATCTGAATATTCTTCTGTTGGATCTTCTTCTGTTGAAACATCTTCTGTTAAAACATCTTCAGTCGAACCTGCAGTCGAACTATCTTCAGTCGAACCATCTTCAGTTGAACATTCCTATGTTAAATCATCTTCAACCCATTTGATCACCACGGTTGCTCCAGTGTTCGGTGAAAGTACTTTATCTTCATCGTCATCAAACAGTGTCTCCTTGACTAGTGAATATTTCGTTGAAACAAGTAGTGACAACTCTTTGCTTTCAACATCGTCCGTTGAATCTTCTTACACAGGTCTATCCTCGGTTGCCTTATCTTCAGTTACTCCGTCTTTTGTTGTATCATCTTCAGTTGTGTTATCTTCAGCTGAGTTATCCTCAGTTGTCTCATCTTCAGCTGTCTCATGTTCAATTGAATCTTCGTCAGTCGAATCTTCGTCAGTTGAGTCATTCTCAGCTGCCACTTCCTCAGCAGCATCTTCCTCACCCGGCTTATCATCCGCTGAATCATCCCTTGTTCAATTTAGCTCATTTGATTGGTCATCTAAATCTGTTTCATTCTCATCCAGCGAATCTGCTATTGTGTCGAAGTTATATCCACCAGTACTATCACGAGAATCAGCCTTTAGTGGCAAGTTATCTGCATCTTCCAAACCATCTTTGACTAGCGTTTTAGTGACTGTACCAGTCTCTGGCACATCGCTATCATCTCCTGCTGGCTTTCCATCAATTGTTCTGCCATCAGTTAGTTCATCTAAAGTTATAGCCCCTTCCAACTCACTATCATCCTTCCACCACTATTCGAACACATCCAGTGCTGATCCAATTTCTTCTGTGGCCACTTTAACCTTCTCATCTGAAGATTCATTCCTTATTGAGGCTTCACCACTGGTTTCGATTTCGAGCTCTGTGGATCCATTGTCTACTGAAGGCTCTTTTCTTGTTTCAACTTCCAAAATTGAGTCTAGTGATTTGTCAGATGCAAGTGTATTAGCTTCAATCTCATCTTTAGATATTAGCCCAAATGCTTTTCCTTCTTCTTCCATCACCCCATCAGAATCATCGGTTCAACCATCACTCAGAACATCTTCCAGTATATCATCAACAGCTTCTTCATTATCTGTTAGAACATTGACTACCTCTTCTCTAGTTGCTGAATCCTCATATCCATCTTCAGAAGAATCCATTGGCTCAAGTTCTTCCTTTGGAGCTTCCTCTGAGTCATTGGTCGTTTCATCCGAATCTGATACTTCATCATCTGCTGTTGTTCCAATTGAATCAAGCCCAACTTCAGTTGTCCTTTCTCTTGTTTCATCTTCCATGTTGTCTATTGAAGCATCTTCTGAATCCAGTGAATCTGGTTCTATTGTTCCAGAATCATCCTCATCTGACTCTCTATCGCCTACATCACCTACAACCCTTTATACTATTGCTACAATTTCTTCTGATGGTATATTGAGCTTAGCATCATCCTCTGTTCGCTTTGAATATTCTGCTCTATTGTCTTCATCTTCGGCTGTTGTTGTTGTTGGGTCGTCTTCAGTTCCAGAAACACCATCCACTTCTGGCGAGATTGTTTCTTCCGGTGCATCTTTTAATTCCTCCCCCTCCCCATCAGCTGATTCCAGCGTAAGTCAGTCAGTGTATTCAGCAAGTGAATCCTCTCTGGCTTTATCACCATCGCCAATATCATCCTCAAAATCATCCTTAATATCATCGCCAATATCATCGTCAGTATCATTGCCAATATTATCAACCAAATCATCCTCATTCTCAGAATATACGACTTCCTTGGCCACTGTCTTTTCCAATGTCATTTTCAGCCCAGTATCGTCATCGGAATCCACTGATTTAGCTTCTGCTTCATCTTCTAACTTTGAGAGCATCTTGACATCATCTGAAGGCACAATAATAGCGGTCTCTTCTTCAATGAGCGAATCGTCCTCACTTGCAACTGGATCATCGGAAGTCGCAACATTTCTTATGACTTCATCTGCTTTTTCCAGTTCTGATATTCAAATTTCAACTTCGTCTTTTTCATCTCCATCAGTTGAAGTTTCGAGCTCATCCTCTTTAGAATTTTCGGTTGTTTCATCGTTAGATTTGAACTCCAAGTCAGCCACTACGATTTCATCAGCTTCACCATTTTCGACATTCCCTAGTCTGTCTAGCTCTGAATCGCCATTGTCACCCTCGCCATCAGTTGTGGTTTCAAGCTCGTCCATTCCTGAATTTCCACTTACTTTATCTCAAAATTTGAGTTCCAAACCAACCACCACTGTTGCTCCAGCCTCGACATTTGTTAATGTTTCTTCTTCAACCTCTTCTACCTTTTCTTCTAAAGTTGACTCATCTGATTCATTTGAAGCATCGAGGATGTCTGTTTCATCACTTGTGTCTCGATCACCTTTATCATCATTAGCTGAAAATTCAAGTACATGCTCATCATCTACCAGGTTTTCGTTAACCGCTACTCATACATCAGCTCATCGTTTATCAATCGAATCATCCACTCAATCAACCACTGAAACAAGTCTTGATAGCTCTGTTTCTATTTTATCTTCCCAATCTTTAACATCCTCGGTTGAAGTCTCAAGTTCAACTACTTCTGGTTCCCCTGTTTCGTCATCACCAGATGTAGGTTCTGGGTTCACTACCACTCTTACCCCAGTTACAACCTTTGTTACTCCCTCAAACTTCGGAACATCTTTAGCTTACTCTTCAGTTGGTTCATCCACTATTTCTGGCTCTGCATCTGAAATCTCAAGTGTATTTCGCTCATCTCAATTAGGTGAAAGATCATTATCATCGGTTGAGTCTTCCAATTTTGCTTCCTCATCATCCATCTCTATCGAAACTTCATCAGACTCACCTGTTGGTTCATTGACTTCTTTGTCTTCTCCAAGTTCCAGTTTGCAATCCTCTTTCACCCTTTCTGCTGTTTTCTCAGCGTCTGTTGAAGGCTCGGCTGGTTCATCTTCGTCTGTAATGGCTACCTCCAGTCTAAAACTATCTACTTCAGTATCGTCATTCTCATCCATATCATCTGCCTTTTCGGTCTCTGCTTCATCATCAACCATGTTCAAAACCACACTAGCCCATCTGAGTTCCATTACCCCAGAATCCTCTAGGTCTTCATTAGAAACCCAATCACAAATCACTTCATTCATATCCTCATCCTATACCTCTTTGAGTACTGAGCATTCCACTGAGTCTTCCACTGAATCCTTTGACGAAATTACAAGCACAACAATCATTCCCAACTATTCCTCTTTGCCATCCTACTCATCGTCTGTTGAGTCTTCCATCAAAAGAAACATTGACAACTCTTCATCTTTGCCATCCTCGGTTGAATCATTCCCAGTCGGAGTATCTTCACTCGGATCATCGTCCTTGATCTCATCGATATCCTCTGCTGGATCATTCTCAAGTTACTTGACAACCATCATTGCCCCAGTGTTCTCTTCAATTACTTTACCGCTATCAGAAACTGAGCCACAGGCAACTTCGTTCATCTCTTCAACCGGCACCTCTTTGGCCACTGAAACATCCAGTGAATCTACTATTGAAGCAAACATTCAGAACTCTTCCTCTTTTGCATTTGCACCATCATCTGCTAAACCACTTTCTGTTGAATCACTTTCTGTTGTATCTTCCTCAGTTGTATCTTCCTCAGTTGTATCTTCCTCAGTTGGATTATCTTCAATTGTCTCATCATCAGTTGCATCATCATCAGATGAATCTTCCTTAGCTGGGTCATCCTCAGTTGGATCATCATCTGTTGCGTCATCCTCAGCTCAATTGATCACCACCATTGCTCCAGCATCCTCCGGAACCACTTTGTCGATATCAGAAACTTCCTTGCAAACCACTCCATTCATAAACTCAACCACTGTCTCTTTGAACACAGAAGCTTCCACAGAAGCTTCCATTGAATCTTCCGCTGAATCTTCGACTAGATTTTCCAATGAGTCATCATCTGAAACAAATATTGGCGTCTCTTCATACTCACCATCTTCATTTCAATCATTCACAACAAAGTTAACCACCACCATTGCTGCAGTTTTCTCTCCAACCACTGTTTCTTCACTAGAAACCGAATCAAAAACCCTTTCATTCACCACCTTCACGAACGCCTCGTTGAACCATAAAGCTTCCACGGAGTTCTCCACTGCGTCTCCTGTTGAAACAAGTATTAACAGCTCCCCAGTTGAATCATCATTTTTAAGCTCATCATCATCCTTAAGATCACTATCATCTTGGGAACCATCATCCTCAGTTGAATCACCTTCAATAGCCGTTCTTTCTATGCTCTCAACTGTTACTCTTTCAATATCGAGTACTGAAATGTCAAAAGATAGCTCACTTGATGAATCACTGTTGACTAGCTCATCTAATTCCATTCAATCCATCACTGAAGTCTCTGGTTTTGTTTCCATATTCACTACTTTAGCTGCTTCATATGAGGCACCTGCACCTTCTTCACCTTCTTCACCTTCTTCTTCAAAATCTTCGCCATCTTCAACATCTTCTTCATCTTTCTCAGCTCCGTCTTCATTCGCTTCAGCTGGCCGCCAACCTGGTTCGGAATCGAGATCATCAACCCCGTCACCTTTGAAAATTTCTAACTCAGTGTCTGCTAGCTCATCAACCTTTGTTTCGTTGTTTACCACTGTCTCCAAAGGTTCCATGGGTAGTACTGCTTCAATTACTGTTTCCACCGGCTCCCAATCCCAAGCTGAAGGGTCGAGTTCCTTCACCGAAACCATCAAACCTGCGTATAGTATCGCCAGTACCATTGATAACTCTGAAATATCAGAGCCTACTTTTACTCCTAAAGAATCAACTGAAAAGTCCAAGGGCGAACTATCAACTACTTCTACGCCGATTAGTGTTACCAAATCTTCAACTCCATCTGTTTCAGAATCCAGAATTCCGGAGATTTCATTTGCCAACACTCTGACTTTAACCAAGGCAGGCTCCTCAGCGTCTAGTGGTGTTTCGAAATCAATTGAAACCTCACTGAAAACAGGGACTTATACTTTGGCTGGTGCTACCACCTCGACAGATATTCTATCAACCATTTCTAAAGAGATCAGTAACAGCACCTATACCTCAATGAACGGTGGTACTGAACCTTCCATCGCAACCATTAATACTCTCATTGCTGGTCTGTCAACTACTGATACTGTCTCAGCTGAAACCACACTTCATAAAGTTGATAAAGCCTCTATTGCTTCTGATATCCAATCAGTTGGTACATCCTCCACAGTCATAGTCTCAAGGACTTACGTTGGTCCTAATGGCTCCACAATGACTACTCTTTCCTCCCAAGTCATTGAAGCTTTAGCTCCAGCTGTTACGACTATCACTATCAACTCAGATGCTGATGCCACTTCAATTACTGGCTCATCTCCATTCTCCCCATTTTCAAATACCAGGGCTGGCAATGCAGTTACTTCTGATTCAGCAACTTTTATTTCTTCTATCGTCAACCCAACTGTCATCTCTATCGCTACCTCCTCGGTCACTGGAGGCATCAATACGTCCACCATGTCTAGTGCAGCCTCTGCTAGTCCAACAGGGATGCAATCATTAGGCTCTGGTACCCCGCAAGCCAACGAATACGAGAACGCTGCCACTTTGGTCGCCATCAGTTGGGTTAGTTTTATTTTGCCGTTGTTCGTGTTATTTAACTAGGTGAGTCTTTTTCACCTGAGTTTTACTGATTTTTACTTCTTCTTTTATGATGTTGCAACCTTTTTCACTATCTGCTACTGTATTATTACCTTTTTGATTGATTGAAATATAATTTGTTGACATTTATTTTTGTCTTGTTTTTTCCACCTAGACTTTATTTATATTTATATATGTTAACATTATAGAGTATATCCCTTTATTAATTCGTTCATGATTAGTTAAGTAGCTGCATATTGGTAATACTTGCAACATTGTATGATACCTAAGTAGCACTACCTGCGAATTTGAAACTAAGTAGCACTATCTGCTAATTTGTCTGCAAGATGATACTACAGACGTAGTTAGGCTGAGCCACCCCTGCAAATCACCCAGACAAACAGCCTAGACCCATCAAAAGTTCGAAATACCCGCAATGACGTTGTTGGACCCTGATGATCACTATTGACCATATTTCACCGATTAAGTCCGCATTTTTCAAAGTCCCCCCGAGACTGCAGAAAGAAAATTAGGTACCACCAGCCATCTTCAGGTACCATCTCGCATGATAAAAGGACATGGAAAGACTCCAGTTTCTGTCAGGTACACTATGATGCTGGAAGTCAATTCTATAGAGCTATAAAATAAACCCTCTCCCTCCCTCCATATGATGAATCTACAGCTGCTCATACTGATACAACTGAGTGTTGTGACACTTGCAAGTTATCAAAAACTGGACTTTAGTATATCGAGAGGGTCTGACAAATTTTAATACGGAGTTGACAAATTTAATGAAGAGAGATGATCAAGTTGAGGCCAGTTTGACAAATGAGAAAACCTTTTACTCCGTTGACATCGAATTCGGTTCACAAAAGGAGAAAGTGAAAGTGCTATTGGATACTGGTTCTTCAGATCTTTGGGTATCTGGTTCAGAGAACCCTTATTGTTCCAAGACCAAGAAGAGAGATGTTATCATTGATGCAAACTCAGATTCTCACATCAACCGTGGTAGAGACATCAATGACGCTGATGTATTTGAAATACTGGCATCCAAAACCCCAATTTATGGACAAAACAAAGCCGTTAGTAATGATGATGATACAAGTTCCAGCATTGATTGTTCAAGATATGGCACGTTTGATCACACCTCCTCCTCATCATATAAATCCAACAACAGCGAATTCTTCATCCTATATTCTGACAAGACTTTTGCCTCTGGTGACTGGGGTACCGATGATGTTGTTATTGGTGGTAATCAAGTGTCTGATTTTTCATTCGCTGTGGCATCAAAAGCCAATTCTTCAATGGCTGTACTTGGTATTGGTCTGGAAGAACTTGAAACAACGAATATTGGATCATTAGCTGTAAATCCATACAAATATGCCAATTTACCAACAAGGCTAGTTCAAGACGGGTTGATTAAAACAAGGGCTTATTCGTTGTACCTAGACAGTAACTCAGGTTCAGTACTCTTTGGTGCTGTAGATCATGGTAAGTACACTGGCCAATTACAAAAAGTTCCAATTATAAATACCCAAAAGAACAAGAGATTTGATAAACCAGTCAAATTAGCAATTACATTGACATCAATCTCAGCTGGTTCTTCAGAGCTTAAAGATCAATTATACCCTGCCCTGCTTGATACTGGGACATCATTGATTTATGCTCCAACAGCTATAGTGAAATCCATTTCCTCTGCCCTTGGTGCTAAATTATCAAACACTGGTTATTACGTGCTTCCATGTTCTGGTTCTTATCCTGACGTCAAGTTTAATTTCCAAGGTAAAAGCATCTCTGTTCCAGCTTCTGATCTGATCCTACGTTATGACAACAATGGAAACTGTGCAGTTGGTGTATTAGACAGTGGTAATGATGGTGTTGTGTTGGGTGATATTTTCTTAAGGTCAGCCTATGTTGTATTTGATTTGGACAATTATGAAGTAGCGTTAGCTCAAAGTGCAAACAACGTTGATGATATTGAAATCATTCAAGATTTGATACCTGGTGCTATCAGAGCCAGGTACTATACCACTACTTATGCCAATAGTGAGATCTTTTCCCCTAATCAAGATAACAGTTCTAGCTCAAGTTCAAGTTCAAGTCCAAGCCCAAGTCCAAGTCCAAGTCCAAGCTCAAGCTCGTCTTCGAGGGCAAAGATTTCATCATCCAGCTCAAACTCGAGCTCTGCCTCAAGCACAAAGTCTAGTTCCCCAAGTGTCCATTCTTCAAGCTCTTCAAGCTCTTCATCTTCATCTTCATCTTCATCATCGCCCTCCAGCTCTATCTCCGTCTCCATCTCCATCTCGTCATCCATCGGGTCAAGCATTTCCTCTGTGATATCAACCACCTTACACCACAACTCCACTAAATCTCACTTCGCAAGCAGCTCTTCAACAAGATACTCCTCTTCAACGACATCCATAGCCAAGCTATCATCCACTTCAGAAGAACCTGTTGATTCTCACACAGTTTTCGAAACAACAGTAGTGTTCTCTTCACAACTTGAATCCTCAAGCTCTGGGCAATCAAATTCCCCAAGTCGTGGTGATGCAACAAAAATCAATAGTAGTTACTTCCTTGGCTTGCTCTTATTGTTATGAACTTGAATGTGCAGACAGACCAATATAATGATAATGAATTACAAATGATTTAAAATATCGTGTATTATTAATTAAAATTTATTCCCTTCCATAATACTCCAATATCTGATCCATGGTGATGTTATAATCCCTCCATACCTTGAACCATCTTTCAAATTCACCTTCCTCATTGTCGTTAAAGTCATTATTATCATCGCTCATTACTGGAGTTTCCTCCTTCGAAGATCTCTTCAAGTCTTCTGTATCTCCTTCATTTCTCCTATCAGTCACCATCTCCTCTGGTATAATTTCATCCTTGATCTCTTGTTTAACATCCTCATCAAATGCAACATCAATTTTCCTCTTAGTGTACTTCCCATAGTTGTTCATCACAGTTGGAATGATTTCACCCCATTTTACAAAACCACAAAACATGCTTAATTCTTTAAAATTCGAATGTTCAGAGTATGGAATGTTTAATGAATTAGAACTTTCAAACATCTTGTCTAAATTTTTTTCAAACCTATCCTCAATATCGTCTTTCTGGAACACAACGTGTTCCAAATAAGTTTGTTTCTCCTCTTGAGTTAAGATCTTGCTTGAATTAGTCTTTTTAATCAGTTCAGTATGGTTTGGATTAGCCAAGTATTGAGCAAAGGACCAACCTGTGGGTTTCACTTTAATGATGTTTCGATTATGATACCTCTTATTGATAAACTGTGGGTCTGACAATTTACCAATGGGTACAACATGAATCAAACAATCATCTTCCTCCACAGAGAAATAGGACTCCATTATCTCCCTTGTAAAACATTTGCAAAGCATTTCAAACTTATCACGGGAGATATAAATCTTGGAGTTTAAAACCTTTGATAAGTGAAGATATAAGTTCTCCTTCCCAATTGAATATGATCCAATCAAAATGACCCAACTGTTTGCCTTTGTATTATTGCTTTTGTTGAAGAAATTCAAGATAGAGGGTTTATTTACTTGGATTTTGTCATCTTTGAACAATTTACCCTTAATGAATTCACCAGTCTTCTTAACCAATTTGGATTGTTCAAGGAATAAGTATTTGGGATTGAGGTATGTCGTGTCCAAGTATATCTGATCCAAGAACAGGTTCTTAAACTCCATAATATGACACTTAGAAACACGGAAATCACCAGTATGTAACACTCTCTTTATACAAACATCATTCAAAGTATGTTCAAACAAGAATATAGCACCACCAGGACAATGATTAGCATCATACAATTTCACTTTAACCACTTCGATATCATGATCAACTTGATTATGATAAATCTTATGCCATGTTTCGAAATTAAGACCAACAGTCTCAACGTTTTCTAAATGGAATCGCCATATTGATAAGTTCATAGTTTGATGTGATGTATATATGAATGAACCTTTGTTCCAAGATTTTGTAAGACCAATATAATGATCAGAATGGAAATGTGATAGGAAATAATGCTCAATATTGGCATGTTTGGAGAAATTAAACCCATCAACATCGATTTGAAATTTGTACTGGTTGTATTCACCAACAACACCTTCATTTTCTTCTTCTTCATTAATGTCCTCTCTATTGTCCTTGATTATTAGTGGCTTTGGATACTTCAGATCAAAAGTGAGGATCTTGAACTTTGGTAAGTGTCTTAAAGGTTTAATTTTCTTGGGTTTCTTGATCTTCTTGGGCTTCTCTACCCGTTGTGTCTTGATAGACTCAGTTGAAGAATCTTTATCAGTGATCTCCAACTGAACAAGACAACTTTCGACATGAGACTCCCTTTCATTCAACTCAAATTCAGTTATATTCAAGGAGCATAACGGACATTTAACGCTTTGAACGGTTGGAAGAGTTTGTAACAGGTCCAAGGTCCTCTGCATTTAATCTCGATGGCAAATTTTTGTATGGGAACCTCGATGAGACCTCAATGGTGGGACATTATTGAAAAAAAGCAAAAACCAGACTAGAAACATCAACAAAAAGAAAGAAAAAAAGAAATAGAGACTAAAAAGATCAGACCCAAAGAGAAGAAGGAGAGACTCACAAACGCCACCGAAGATAACGAGAAGAGTTTATATCAAAAACATTCAACAACAGTCAAAGTCAACATTACACACGCACAAACGTACATACATACACGACAATGACCCTGCTCACAGTCATCAAGAAGCACAAGCTGAAACAGAAGGATATCAAGATCTTAACATTAGGCCTGGACAATTCAGGAAAGACCTCCATAGTTAACACCATCTTAAACAAATCCAATGATACATTGCAACCGACAATGGGGTTTGATATTCAATCAGTGAATAAAAGTGGTTATAATCTTAATATTTGGGATATTGGTGGACAACTGACATTACGTAATTACTGGTTTAACTATTTCCAAGACAAATTCGACGTGATTTTGTGGGTAATTGACGTGAATGATGATCGTTTAAATGAGAGCATTACAGAGTTTCAAAAGATTAAACCCTTCCTTATAAATGTTAAGTTGATCATAGTGTTGAATAAATTAGACTTATTTGAAGGAAACATAGATCAATTTGAACAACGATTGATAAAGAGACTTGAGCTCAACAATGATGAGATCCATCATATCATCATCTCAACATCGACAATTCCAAGTAATTCTAAATATTTTCATAACATTGCCTCTATTGTTAAAGCGATTCTTATAAAAGACCGATGATCGGACTTTGGAATGGAAGGCCTTTCTCGGAACTCGGAGAAAATAGGAATTTAATCTCAATTTTTAATTAATTCTATAATATAATTAAATATTACCCCGGATTTTTTGCTGTAAAAAATATAAAGAAACAAAGACTCGGAACAAATAGGAAAGGCTCTTTGATTACATAATCTGACTCTTTTTTTTGTTTTTTCTCCCAACGTCCCTTCCAAAAATGGGTTAAAGGGCAATTGAAAGTATAAAAGCAGTCATAATTTTCCCCCAATTTTTCACTTTTTATTATTGATTGAAATCTTGAAGTTTCCATTAACTACATACAAATCACATATAAACTTACATATCTACAATGGTCTCTGTCGCTGTCTTGGGTGCCTCTGGTGGTATTGGTCAACCACTATCTTTATTATTGAAACTATCTCCAAACTTGAACATTGACACTTTAAAACTATACGATTTAAGATTGTCCAAAGGTGTTGCTCAAGATTTATCACACATCAATACTGATATCAAAGTCATTGGTGTTGAACCAAAGGATAAAGATGGTAAAGCTTTAGCTTTGAAGCAAGCCCTTCAAGGTACTGATATCGTTATCATCCCAGCTGGTATTCCAAGAAAACCAGGTATGTCCCGTGATGATTTGTTTAAGATCAATGCCTCTATCATTGAAGAATTGGCCACTGGTATTGCCACCCATGCTCCAAACGCTTTCATTTTAACAATCTCAAACCCAGTCAATTCTACTGTTCCAATTATTAAGAGAGTCTTACAAAAGGCTGGTGTCTTTAAACCTTCTCATTTATTTGGTATCACCACTCTAGATATTGTCAGAGCTAAAACATTCATTTCCACTCAAGCTAACGTTAACAATTTCAACAATGACGATATTCATGTCATTGGTGGTCATTCTGGTGAAACCATTGTCCCAGTTTATTCTGCTCTACCAGTTACAAAATCTTTAAGTAAAGATGAATTGTCTAAATTAACCTATCGTGTCCAATTTGGTGGTGATGAAGTTGTCAAGGCTAAGAACGGTGCTGGTTCCGCCACCTTATCCATGGCTTATTCCGGTTTTAAATTTGCTGAAGAATTATTAAAATCATTTGGTTCTAAATCACAAAATACCATTGATTCATTTGTTTATTTGGATGAATCCATTAAAGGTGCTAAAGAAGTTAAACAATTCATTGCTAAGAAATTTGGTTCTGAATTTGTTGTTGATTTCATCTCCTTACCAGTTTATTTGAATTCTAAAGGTGTTGAAAGTATTGATTACTCCATCTTATACAAATTAAACGACTATGAATTAGGTCTTTTAAAGATTGCTCTTGAACAATTGAAGAAAAACATTAAAAAGGGTGTTGATTTTGTTGATTTTAAGAACAAGAGTAAGTTGTAAACAAAGATTTGAGTTTGTGTGCATCTTTAAAAATAGGTTATTGATAGAAGAATATCAAATAGTAGTACTAGTGAATTATTCAAGTCTCTCTTAAAAGTTAGTCTCTTTGATCAAGTCTCTTTCATTTTGTTGATCAGTCCTTCTAGAAGTCTCTTCTCAGAATCTTTTAGGATCTAGATTCTAGACCCTTTCTCTCCGTTAGTCCCAAATCTCACAAGGCTTATTTTTCTTTGGTGTAAAATTCCCCCAGTCTCAAGAGACTTGGTCACTGGAAAACTGACAAGAACGGACTTTTTAATTTTTTTTTTTTTTTTTTTTTTTTTTTTTTTAAAATTTTATAAAACAACACCAAAATTCAATTTCTCAAAAACCAAAAAAAACAAAGATTCTTCTTCCATTTTCTTTTCAATTAAAGGTTTGAAAACACTTTTAATTGTTTCATCATTTTGAGAGAGATCATCAATTCTTTTAACTTTCTCCTCTTGTTTGTTTGGTTTTTTTAATTAAATTAATCTTCCCATCTTCCCATTTTCTTTTTTTTTTTTGTTTTTTTGGCATTTTCAACCACAAACATAAGGAGGTACCCCAGACCCCCCCCCTCACCTCATCCTCTTCCAGCTTCAACTACTCAAGACTACCCCCCCCCCACACTGACTCCATATAAGCAATTAGGAAATTTCAATAATACTAAAAATGTCTTCTTCATCAGTTACTCATCAAGGACCTAATACTACTACTACCAATACAACTACACAAAAGGTTCTTGATACAAAAGATGTTGAATTGGAGATTGAATATCAAACATTGATCAACGTTGGTCATGGCTCATTTGGAACTGTCTCTAAATCACAATTAGTTAAACCAATTGAAACAACAATTGCCATTAAAAAAGTGTTACAAGATAAAAGATTTAAGAATAGAGAACTTACAATCATGAAAACTTTGGATAATCCTTATATTACCAAATTATTTTATTATCAATATGAAACGGACAGTCGTACGAATAACAACAATAATTTATATTTGAATTTAATAATGGAATTCTTACCAACAACTTTATACAAGAGAAATCAATTTTATACTTTAAAGCAAACCAATATGCCATTACAAGAGATTAAATCTTATACTTTTCAAATACTTAAAGGTCTTGAATATTTACATGCTCAACAAATTTGTCATCGTGATATAAAACCTCAAAACATTCTTGTTGATTATTCTCAATCTATTGCTAAAATTTGTGATTTTGGCTCAGCAAAGATCCTTTCACCAACGGAACAAAACGTTTCATATATTTGTTCACGTTATTATAGGGCTCCAGAATTAATCTTTGGTGCAACTAATTATACAACAAAAATTGATATTTGGTCATTAGGTTGTGTCTTTGCAGAATTATTGATTGGACAGCCTTTATTCCCTGGTGAAAGTGGGATTGATCAATTGGTTGAAATCATCAAGATCTTAGGTACACCAACCACTCAAGATATCATTTCAATGAATCAGAATTATGTGGATCATAAATTCCCAGTGATTAAAAAGATTCCATTGGTTAAAATCTTTAAAAATTTGAACAACGTTGAAGGTCAAAAGATTCTTGATTATTTAGAAGGATTTCTATTGTTTAATCCAAACACGAGATTAAGTGCTACAGATGCATTACAAAACGAATGGTTTGATGATTTGAAATAGCATTAATGTTCCTTATGTTCCTTATAAAGAGAGAGTCCTGTGTTTTATTTTGTTTGCTTCCATTTCCCATTACCGATTCCGATGCCAGTTCCCTTCCTCAAATTATGTAGTGAAAACAATGTAACAACATGGATTACACACACACTATCTTTATATATAACTCACTCTAGTCTCTCACTGTCTAGTCTCTCTCTTTAAGTCTCTTATTACCCCAAATGCCGGGTAACACTTCACCTTTCGCGGGGTTCGCGAATATGTTGATTTTTCTTTTTTTGGTTTTTGCTTCTTTCAAGACGAAATCAACGGCAAAAAAAAAATAGAAAACTGGACATTTAATTTCTATTACAAATAAATTAAGTGATTGATTGATTTTGTTATTGAATGAAAACAATGAGCGAGTCCACCTTCTCTTCTTTCCTTCAAAGAAACAAGATCGCCGTCATCTCCACCATCAGTGTGGTCTCCATTGGTGCTCTGGCCAGTTATTACTATTTAAATCAAGTTACTCCATCTTCTTCTTCTTCTACTTCTTCCTCTTCTACTTCTAAGGCTGCTAGTTCCACTAAATCTGAAACCGCCAATGAAGGTAAGAAGAAAAAGAAGTCCAAGAAGAAAACTGCTGCTAAACCATCCAAGAAATATCCAACTAATGCTGAAGGTTTACCTCAATTGACCTCAGAATACATTGCTGAATTAGAAGATGCTAAAAAGGATGAAATCTCCACTGAATTGAAAGAAGATGGTAATGAATTCTTCAAGAATAAAGAATTTGAAAAAGCCATTCAATTCTATACTGCTGCTTTACAGATTAAAGAAGATCCAATCTTTTATTCAAATAGATCTGCTTGTTATGTTGGTTTAGAAGATTTCGAAAAAGTTATTGAAGATACTACCAAAGCCTTGGAATTGAGACCTGATTATTCAAAATGTTTATTAAGAAGATCAAATGCTTATGAACATTTGGAAAGATATGAAGATAGTATGTTTGATTTAACCGCCTTGACTGTCTTTGGTGGGTTTAATAACAAATCCATTGAATCTGTCTTGGATCGTGTCTTGAAAAAACATTCTTTAAACAAGGTTCAAGAAAATTTAAAAGATCAACAAACTCAAGGTGGTTCAAGTTTACCATCTGCATCTGCTATTACTGCTTTCTTTGGTGCTTTTGAAAAAGAATCTCCAAAGGATTTCAATATTGATGAATCAAATGTTACTGAAAATTCTGGTGATTACTTTTTAGTTGATGCCTTAAAACATTTAAATGCTTCAACTTATGACGGTTTTGAAAAAGCTGATAATTCTTTTAATCAAGCCATTGAAGCTTATAAGAAAGAATTAGAAATTAATGTTACCCCTGAAGTTAATGAAAAAATTGCTGTTGCCTTTGAATATTCTGGTATTTTTAAATTTTTAAAATTGGATCCATTAGTTGCATTAAACAATTTGGAACAATCTATTCAATTACATCCAAGATCAAGAGCTTATATCTTTCAAGCTTTGATCCTTGCTGATAAACAAGAATTTGAAGGTGCTCAAAAATTATTTGAAACTGCTATTGAATTAAATCCAAAATCTTCTGAAACTTATTACCATAGAGGTCAATTATATTATTTATCTAATGATTTAGAAAATGCAAGAAAGAACTTTGAAAAATCTAAAGAATTGAACCCAGAAAACATTTATACTTATATTCAATTAAGTTGTATTGATTACAGAGAAGGTTCATTTGAAAAAGCTGAAGAATCTTTTCAAAATGCTAAGAAAAGATTCCCAACTTCTCCAGAAATTCCAAATTATTATGGTGAAATCTTGGGTGATAAAGGTGATATCGCTGGTGCCATTAAACAATTTGATATTTCATTCAAACTACAAGAAGCTTTATTACCAAAGATCTCAATTGGTATCATCCCATTGATTAATAAGGCTGCTATCTTAGCTAAACAACCATCTGCTGAAAGTTTTGCTAAGGCTTCTGAAATTTTAGAAAAAGCCATTTCAATTGATGATAAATCAGAATTGGCTAAAATTACTTTAGCTCAAATCAAATTACAAGAACAAAAAATTGAAGATGCCATTAAATTATTTGAAGAAGGTTCAATCTTGGCTAGAAACTTGGATGAAAAATTACAAGCAACTTCATTTGCTGAAGCTTCAAAGATCCAATTAAGAGTTAAAAATGATCCAATCTTGAGTAAAAAAGTTCAAGAAATTGTTGAACAATATGGTGCTCAAAACTTATACTAAACTTTTGAAACCTGATTTTTAACTGACAAATAATGTACATACTTTTGAATTGAATCAAAAATGTATCACATCGTTGACTAAATAAAACTCATCTTTTTGACTAGTGAAAGTCAACTAATCAACTGTCATTTTAATTTACTACGTGTCAATATTAAACCATATCACTTTCGATAATCTTAACAAACAAACAGTTTCATGAGTCAAGTGGATATAAACAGATGGATCATCGGTGAATCCTCCATATTATATGACCTATTCCCAAAGTTCTGATATATATAGATAAGCAGACTTTTCAACAAAGAACCCCCCTTCGACAAGGTATAAGCTGTAGTGGATTTTTAGCATCATGCAAACTTGCTATTACACGAAATCACAATCTCAGATCATATTGAGCAACAACAAAAATAACTAAATGAGCATCCAACATAAGGGATATAAGAGTAAAAAGGCAAAGCCAAAACCGTAAATTGAGACCATTGTCATCAAACATCAGCTTTGTACCAACAATGACACTTCAATAAGGGCATATAAACAACAAAAACAACAAGAAATAATAAAGATAAAGAACGAAAAAGGTAACCAAGACTTGATTGGGGAAACTTTCATCATACAACCAATAAAACAACCTCTATCATGGTCAAGGCAAAAACAAAAAGCAACTTCTATTTTGAAGACCAAACGGAATTCAACTGTTTCAAATAATCAAACATCCAATGTAAACGTATTAAAAAACTTCCTGTCACAACGCAAAACTTGATCAATGATTGATGGAGCAAAGAAAGAAATCATTGAAATCAAACATATGAGGTACAAAAATGGAAGATCAAAGCTTTGCATTGAATCAAGATGACACAACTCTCATCTCAGTAGATAAAAGTTGAGGTCTACCACCAATATCTCTTTAGGTCTCACTATAATAGCAAAGCACCCAGGATTGCAGCAAGACCAGCAGCCCCACCTACATCTCGATAAGCACCATAACCACCATTCTCAGTTTCTTCTTGGATACCAGGATGGGTAGAGTTACCTTGAGCAACAGCAGTTGAAGTGACCGTCGCAACGGTGGTACTCTCTTCATAATGAGAAGCAACAGTAGATAATCCCTCATGGGAGTCTTCAGATAGTTCAGAAGGAGCAGCAGTAGTGGTTGGTTCTTCACCAGATGGGCCAAGTTCAGTGGCAGTGGCTTGAGGTTGACCATCACCAATTTGGGAGACAACTTGAACAGCAGAAGAGATCGCTTCAGGATCACTACTGGTCTGGGCCAGAACCAAAGCAGTTAAGCTTAAAATCATCAATGGGTTACCAGCGTACATTTTAGAGTTCGATTTCTTAGTATCTATGCGGGGGGAATTTCGTATGTTTAGTTGCCACTGAAAATTTGTGAGAAGTGTGGTCATTTATACTATTTGTGACTTTGTGGTAACACACCAGGTGAATTATAAATGTGGGTACATGATTCTCGTACATGACACAAAAACAATTCAAACTTCGGAAACTTTGGTATTTTGCAACTGAGAAATCCCATCAACAGAGTTCTATCAATCTCATTTGTGCCATCTGAAGCCATATGTCATAGCAACAAAGTCCCTCCCACCATCTCAGGGTCTAATCAATTCAAAATGGATAAGCAATGATATTTGTTATCATGGCTGGAATAGGCTCCCAGGAGAGTTCCAGCAATAAATTTGAGTATCAGTAAAATTAAAATTGAAGATTACAATGATTAGCACATGAACTGGAAGCGCATATTTGTCATCTCTCTTATTCTTCAAGCTCTTTTCTCTCTGCTTTGTAATAGAAAGTGTATAATCATATAACCAATCTAAACCATATATAGCCAGCAAAGAAAATTGGAAGCTTGTTCACCAATGGGTTGATCAGTATTTCTCACTTATCATCTTTTTAAAGACCTTTATCCCTATCAACCACCTCAATAAACCAGGAAAATACCAAAGAATTCAGTTACGACGATTTGATTCCTTCATTTGTTAGTTACTAAGTAGTGCCAGTAAAAAAAAAAAAACCTAATGTGTTACAATTAACGTCAACATCTAATCCTGTAAAAAGTCTTTCTTTGTAGCAGGAGAATCACAATAAGAGTTCCCTAAAGAGTGAGCTAAGTCCTCAGTAATAGAATAGGTAAATAGAGACTTTTGTTTTGAACCTTCTGTTTATCAAAAGAAGAAAAGACAAAAAGTGATGGTGTAATTTGGAGGTTTCATTCATCAAGGAAGCGCTTACCATAGTTAAGAAAATCGTTTGGGCAATCTTTTGGATTTTTGACAGCGATAACATATACATTAATTTAATGACTAATATATATATCATCTCTCGCTACGAACTGATATAAGTCTCATCTTCTTCACATAAACATCCATTTTCAATGTTTTAAAGTATGAAGGGAGCACCTGTTTTTTCCCAGCTCCATCCAAATATATATATATAAAGAACAAAAAATGTATAAATTTCCCGGAATTAGAGAAGATTGGCACCTGACATACCGGAAATCATATACCAGTGGTTCACTGTGCCACAGTCACGTGCACTTTGCATTAGGTGGCGCGAAAATTGCTCTTTTAGGTTTATCTGTAACTGAGTCAACTTCTTGGTCTTCTTTAAAACAGGATAAAGTTAGAAATTTTGGATGATCAAAAAAAAAAAACTTTGTCCAGTTTTACTTCTTAATAAGTATCCAAGTTATATTCTTATTTTACAAAAATGGCTAAAGGTTATTCACTAAACACCTTGGTTGTGTCACATCCAAATGATGATCAGTTCAATGCTTCCGTTGCTCCCCTATATCAAACCACCACATTCAAGCAAAAATCCATCACGGATTTGGGTCAATATGACTACACCAGATCTGGGAATCCTACTAGAACCCAATTAGAAGAACACCTTGCCAGAATTATGAAGGCTGAAAAAGCTTATGCAGTCAGTTCAGGTATGGGTTGTTTGGATGTTATCACTAGACTGCTTGGTCCAGGTGATGAGGTTATCGCTGGTGATGACTTATACGGTGGTACCCATAGATTGTTGACTTTTTTACATAACAAAGGTCAAATCAGGTTGAAACATATTGATACCACTGATACAGACTTGGTAAAGAGAACTTTGAATGAAAACACAAAGATGATCTTCTTAGAATCTCCAACGAATCCATTGCTTAAAGTCATTGATCTACCAGAAATTTCTAGATATATCAAAGAGAATTTCCCAAACACTGTCACTGTCTTTGACAACACTATGATGTCTCCATTGCTATTGTCTCCACTGGACTACGTTGATATCCAATACGAGTCTGCCACCAAATATCTTAACGGTCATCACGATATCATGGCCGGTGTTATTGCTACAAGATCCAAGAAGTTTGCCGAAGATATCTTCTTTGTAATCAATGCCACAGGTTGTGGTCTTGCCCCATTCGACTGTTGGTTATTACTCAGAGGTTTAAAGACCCTATCAATCAGATTTGAAAGACAGCAAGCCAATGCTTTTAAGATTGCCCACTGGTTGGAATCCGTTGGTTTGAAAGTCAGATATCCTGGTTTAAAATCTCATCCACAACATGAACTTCACAAATCTTTCAACAAAGGCTTCGGTGCCGTTCTTTCATTCGAAACAGGGTCTATTCCAAAGAGTGAAGTCATTGTTGAAAACACAAAGATCTTTGGTGTCACTGTCTCTTTTGGCTGTGTTAACTCTTTGATTTCCATGCCTTGCAGAATGTCACATGCCTCCATTGATGAAAAGACTAGAAAAGAGAGAAATTTGGGGGAAGATTTAATCAGACTGTGTATTGGTATCGAAGATGTTGATGACTTGATTGAAGATTTGAAACAGACTTTGCTATTAAGTGGTACAATTAAAGAGATTGATGGCAAGTTATTCAGACAAGAATTTGCCAAACTATAGACATATATCCTTCCATTTGTACATTAAAGAAAAAAAGCTCCTACAAATTTGCATCCAACTGCTCATAAAGCGTTATTTATTTCCAATTCCTTCAGTTCAACTAATTATAAGTATACAAAAAGAAAAGTTCTCACTTTCAACTAGTGAATCCACCAACCATCTTTTCACGTCCAACCGTGTTTTCCATATTTTAATGACTCAATGAAAAAAAAAGAAAAAATTTTCACTTTTCTTCCCAAAATGGATAATCTACAACCATCAACATCATCCTGCATATAAGGTCTACCACCAAAAAACCATTCAACCCACTCATTTTATGGTCTTTATACCACTTCTACCATCTTTTAGGGGCCTCATTAGACGCTTATGTGCCAATCATCTCCACAATATGTCACTTTTGTGTCAAATTGTCTCGATTTGGTTATTTGTTTGCCGTGAACGGCTACATATTTTTGCATGATCATGCATGATATTTTGAGTTGTCGAGGTAACCACTATTGGTACTAAACCTGATGCTTCAGTTGTCGTTGTTGTTTGATTTACTTCTATTTTACAGGGGAAGAGTGAACCTTTAATCATTTGCATTCAATAACTGTATTCAATTCCAACATTGATACGCTTGGTCTCAAAGCTTTTTGAGACTATCAACTTCTAATGAAAATAAGATTAAAAAACAAAAAAAATTACTCTATACGTACTTCTATCTACGATCCATTCTCTTAATTTATAAAAGTTACTGATATACGTACGTCACTAGTAATTATATCTGCATTTAATAAAGTGTTCTTCTCTTTCTCTGAATATAGCTGCTCAGAATTGGCGTTAGCATGGTGAAGTATAGTACAAGGCCACATCGTTAAAATTAATTCCATCCAATTTTTTACAAATTGTGATGCTTCGTTATCCAAATTTAACTAGAGAATCTTTGTTTATTTAACCATGCTTCACCACATAAGTTAATGATTGATATCGAATCTAACTATCATAATTAACAATACATTTCTTTAAAAAAAATACAAAAAGGGACTAAACAAAAACACTGAAGCTGACAAGACCCAGAAGGGCAGCAGCCAACCCAGCCATCGAGCTACTCACATGGACAACGTTTGCAGAGTTTCTCTGAGAGCTGCTACCTGTGGCGCTACCACTAGCAGTATTTGAAGTGGAAGTTCTCGTACCTGTACGTGTAGCTGAAGCGGTTCTTGAACCGCCAAAAGCAGAAGCAGAACCAATACCGGTACCAACGCCGAAATCATCCGTGTCTTCGGGACCATTATAAGTTGCAGAATATGAAGCGGCAGAAACTGCACTTGGGATAGTACTTGTTATGACTTCAATATTTTCATCATCATTGTCGTAAACAGCCTGGGCTAACCCAATTTGGAACTCATCTAAATCATAGACAACGTAAGCAGATCTTAAGAAAGAATCACCCAAGATGATACCATCAGTACTTTGCATCATAGCCAGAGCACAAACGGAACCTGAGTTATCTGCTTCTAAGACGACATCGGTCAATGGGACGTTGATCTCGATACCTTGGAAAGAATATGTGATGTTGTCGGTGTTTGAAGATGAAGGACAATCCAAGAGGTAGTAGCCATATAAGGATGAATATTTGGCACCAATTTCAGAGGCGATAGCGGAAATGACTGAAGTTGGTAAATAAGTCAATGTTGTACCTGAATCTAATAAAGCTGGATATGATTGAGTTGTGACTGTTTTACCGCCAATTGTAATTGAAGATAGAGTAACTTGTAATTTGATTGGATCCTTAAAGTAACCGGACAATGTGTTGATAACTGGAATCAATTGTAATTCACCTTCATATTTATTATGATCAATACCACCGAATAACACTGAACCAGATGAAGCATCCCATCTGTTCAACCACAATGAGTAAACATTCTTATGGATCAACCCATCAGCAACCAATTTGGCAGGTAAGTTGTCATAAGTGTAAGGGTTGTTTGCAGCTAATGAGCCGGTGTTTGTAGTTTCTAAACCTTTTAAGCCGATACCAAGAACACCCATGGAGGAATTAGATTGGTTGGCAACAGCAAAGGAGAAATCTTTAACATCTAGACCACCGACATTGACGTTGTCATAACCCCATTTACCAGCAGCATAAGTGTTATCACCGTATAAGATGAAGAAGTCTGTGTTATTAGAAGTGAAAGAGGATGAAGATTCATGGTCGAAAACACCATAAGTGGAACAATCCATGGTGGCGATTGAGGAGCTACCAGATTGGACTTGGAAAGCTTTATTCACAGTCCCAGATGGTATCAACTCAGGGTCTTCTTTTGATCCTAAAATAGCGGCAATAGCATCACTATCATCTGAGTTTCTAAAAGCATCTCTTTTTTGAATCAAGTATTCGCCCACAGTCTTATCTTTTAAGATTTCTCTAAACTTGTCTGATTCTGAAGAACCAAAGACCTCATTAAAAGCTTCAGCATCTTCTATTTTTCTGAATTTGGAAGCAGCAACAGCAGTACCAGGCTTACAATATGGATTTTCTGAACCAGAGACCCATAAGTCTGAAGACCCAGTGTCAATCAGAACAATAACCTTTGATTCTTGAGAGCCAATCTCCAATTCAACTGAATAGAAAGTGGATTGATTCTCAATCTCTGTTAAGACAGTACCATCTGGAGTGTCTCTTCTAATTAGACGTGGCTTGTTATAAGGTGATGAATCTTCAAAAGTATCACCTTTTGAAACGTTGAAATTGACGTGGTGAAAGCCTGCGTTGATGTTTTTGGCAGCACATGAAGCTGCAAGAGTGGATAGTACGATCAACGGAAGCTTCATTCTTCGTTAAATCTGACTTTATTTCTTTATTTTGTGGGTTGTTGAGTTGAAATGTATTTAACGAGTTAGAACTGTACCTTTATAAAAAAAGAGCGAAGTTTCCCAAGATTAATTAATTCTGCTCGAATTCAGTTTTGCTATCATTTTATTTTTAACCCCCCAATTAAAAAGGCGCTAAGCTGGCTGGGCAGAATTGCTGGTGAGACTTTTGAGGCGGGACTTTGAGACTAGAGAAAATAAAACAAAGATCTCAACCAAATTTGTTAGAAACCTTGATCAATAATTAATGAAGAATGTGTAAAGTATTAATGTTAGAAGTGGGAAGGGGAGTAGGGAGTGGTGTTATGTTAAAAGATACAAGATTAGTCATTCTTAGAGCCTCAGGGAGATTACATAAGATAATGATCTCTAAATCATCTTTAAATGGTCATTAATTAAATCTCTATTTAATTACCACTATATTGTTGCGCCTCCAAGGGGAGGGGGAGTGGGGGAGAGGGCTATGGTATGATTAATCATTCAAATTACAAAGTCATTACAATGTTTTTTGCCATTTCTGTCAGGAGCTGTCAGGAGCTCAATGCGTTCACCGCCACGCCTGGTTCGGGACACACGCAGAAAGAGATCGCGGTTATTCTTCGAAAAAAAGGAATATGAATCAGCGGTTTTAGCTCAGTTGGGAGAGCGTCAGACTGAAGATCTGAAGGTCCTGTGTTCGATCCACAGAAATCGCATTTTTTTTCCATTATACTTTTATTTTTTACCGCCACCAAAAAGACCTTTATTTTTTTATTTTTATTCAATCTCCTTACGCTTCTTCCCTTAAACTGTTTTACCTCCCTGTGTGTTTGTGTTTTCTCGTAGAAATTGTCTGTCATCTAATTCAGCTCCATCAATTACTTTATAAAGATTTACATATTAAAAGTCCCGCGAAACAAACAAAAGTTAAACTCAAGAAATCTGACACCTTTTTGCCTCTTATAATAATCTTAAATTTCCCCTTTTGTGCCCCTCCTCAAACAACTTAATACCAATGTCTGATGAGAAACCTGTCTTTGGTCCAACTGGCAAGAAGATCATTTAT
Source organism: Taiozyma dajiaensis (assembly GCA_030579075.1). Taxonomy (NCBI): domain Eukaryota; kingdom Fungi; phylum Ascomycota; class Saccharomycetes; order Phaffomycetales; family Wickerhamomycetaceae; genus Taiozyma; species Taiozyma dajiaensis. Next base: position 46,835 of record JAKUAB010000044.1, read on the forward strand.
GACAAAGACGGTAAACCGTGAGTATTATAATTGTAGAGTTTTCAATAATTGGTTTATTACTTACTAATTAATGTTCAGATGCCGTTCTTGTAATACATTACTTGATTTTAAAATGGCCAATTTCGCCTCTAAACCAACTGGGAAGACCATTGCTAAAACTACTGCTGGTTTAGGTGTCGCTACTGTCGCTGCTGCTACTGTTTCATCTGAAAAGGATAACGAAGACCCATCTCCATATAAGAAAGATTGTCCTGCTGATGTTGAACAACTAGGTCGTTCAACTTGGACTTTCCTACATTCAATAGCTGCCACATACCCTGAAAAGCCATCCCTAGAAGAGCAAAACAATATGTCCTCATTCCTGAATATATTTGCCAAGATTTACCCATGTTGGTTCTGCGCTAAAGATTTCGAGACATACATCAACAAGGAAGAAACAAAGCCTAAAGTGAAAACACAAGAAGAATTTGGTAAATGGTTATGTGATGCTCATAATGAAGTCAATGTAAAAATAGGAAAGCCAAAGTTTGACTGTAATCTGTGGAAGCAAAGATGGAAAGATGGTTGGAAAGATGGTTCATGTGATTAAATGATAGTATCCTTCGATACAAAAAGGAAAGAAATCCGTATATAGAACAACATACAGTAGAGTACACTTGTACATAATGAAATTCAAGCGTTGTTATTGGAAAATAACTAAGTAAACAGACTAAAGTTCAATGGGACAGAACTACCTCTCCCTGAGGCGTATAATTTTTCATCTCCTTTAAATGCTCTAGGTTTAGGAAGGTCATTTTGATTGACGAATCTGAATCTCGAATCATCGATGACAATTTTCTGAGAATTTGAAGAACCATTAATTTGATAAGAAGAAGTGTCTATTAGCTTCTTTGTACCATCATTGGTGGCAATACTGGACTGTGGCTGAGTCAAATCTGGACCATTGGAGAATAGTCTCTGTTTAAAATTGTTCGAGCCTGATGGTGGTGGAGGTGGAGCTTTGGACTTTGACGATGTGGAGATGGAAGATACAGTTGGTGATGGCGGCACCTGTGAAGATGAAGGTAGAGGTGGTGCAGCCGTTTGTGGTAAGATGGGACCCGAACTTTGAGGAGGTGGAGGTGGTACTGGTGGCGATGATGGTAGCGCAGGTGGGGCAGGTGGTGGAGGAGAAAAACTAGGTATTGATGGAGCAGATGAAGGAGGTGGTACAGGAGGAGCAGGTGGAGGGGGTGGTGGTACACTCGTGTTTGGTAATGATGGTGGTGCTGGAATAGAAGGTGCTGGAGGTGGTACACTCGTGTTTGATGATGATGGTGGTGCTGGAATAGAAGGTGCTGGAGGTGCTGAGTGTGAAGGTATACTTGAGGAGTCTTCAGTGACGTATCTATCATCTCTCTTTTTATTGATTTCAGCTAAGAATGGCAATCCACCAATTGCAGGAGGCGCAGGAGTTGCCGCTGGTACTGTTGGTGCTGAACTTGAAGCTGGTGGAGGCGGAGGTGGAGGTGGCACCGCTGTGCCTTGGATTGGAGGGGCTGAATTCCCTGGGACAGGCGGTGGTGGTGGGGCTGAAGTCTGAGGAAGGGGAGGGAAAGGAGGAGGTGGTGGTGGTGATGGGGTCGAGACACTGGGAATTGGTGCTGCAATTGGAGAAGCGGTTGGTTTCTTCTGTCCTAATCTTGCAGCTAGAGCATCAGCTAATGGGTTACCTGAGGAGGTTGGTGGTTTTGGAGCAGATGATGGGGCACTTGGAGCAGTCGAGCTCGATGTATCTTCAGAGGCTTGATTAGCTGCTGAGAAATTGGATGGAACAGAATCGACAACGTATGAATCGTCCCTTTTCTTTTGGATATCTGCTAAGAATGCAAACGCACCACCTGGAGCTGGCGCTTTTGGAGCTTGTGGAGCTGAGGATTGAGGAAGTGGGGGAGGATGTGGAGCTGAAGATTGTGGTAATGGCGGAGGTGGAGGTGGAGCTGAACTTGATGGTACATTAGATTGAGGTAGAGGTGGTGGTGGTGGGATGGATGGTGCTGGAGGAATAGCAGAAGGCAATGGAGGTGCAGGTGGTGCAGGTGGCACAGGAGGTGCTGTACTTTTAGGTATGCTTGGAGTAGATGAGTTTGGCAATGGAGGTGGAGGTGGAGCAGCTGAAGAAGGTAATGGTGGTGGGGGCGGCGCAGCGGATGCTTGTGCTTGTGATACTCTTTGAGGTCTTGTGGATGGAACAGCAGGAGATGATTGTGTTGGTAAAGGAGGAGGTGCGCCAGGGATTGGAGGTGCAGCACCAAGTGGGATCTGTGCTGTTTGTGATGGTTGTTTTCGTGGTCTGTTTGATGGTATTGATGGTACAGAGCCTGTTGGTAACGGTGGTGCGCTCCCTGGGATTGGAGGCGCTGATCCCGCTGGAATAGGAGTTACACCGAATACTTGTTCTTGTCTTTGTGGTCTGTTTGTAGGGATTGAAGGTGCAGACGGAGGAGTTGGGGCAATTGTGCTTGAATCACCACGATGCTTCAACTTTGGTATACCACCAGCAAAGATATCACCCAATTGCGGAATACCTGGAGCAGAAGGCACGGAGGGGGCACCCTGAGTAGGTCTTGAGGAAGGTATCTGTGCACTGACACCAATTGACGGAGTAGAACCAGAGGTATTCCCGATCATTGGCTTTGATTTATCAACAGTTATAGTCTTCTTTAACGATTTGCCCTTTCTGATATCTCCCAGAAGTGCATCCAACCCGACACCGGCGGGAGGAGCTGGAGGCGAAGAAGCAGCTGGAGGAGGAGGTCCACCTAGTGGTGGAGGTGGTGGTGGTGGTGGAGGAGCAGGCATCGTATATGTGTTTAACTATGGCACTATTACACCATCATTGAACATGGCGTAGATTTCGGTCTTGGGTTTATTATGGCGCCCTAATCAGAAATCTAGAACGATTTCGCGTAAAGGAAATACCCGCGAAGGTATTTACCCGGATATCTCTCAAAGTTTAAAAAAATTGCACTAAAAAAACTTTCTTCACCTTAATTAAACAATGAGAAAGGGAGATCAAAACAAAGAAGCTTCTCACTGGAGATCAGAGATCAGAGAGTTCTTAGACACGTATTGGGTTAAACCAATGCGTGGATCCTGCTCTGTGTGAGAATTGCTGTTTTTCTTTTAACTGGCCTCTTCGAAGATCCTTACACCTTTTCCCGTGGTGTAATGATTCAAAGCGAGGCCTAAAGCAACGTCGTCGCGTTTGAGAACCTTCATAAGCGAATTGTAGGATTTTTGCAGAAAGTTTAGGGGTCAGGTCATCATGCTTACTCCATCAAAAATGCGACTATATACTAAAACCTTAAGGTAACAAGTTTTGGCTGAGGATATGTCTGAGATTTATCTGGATCAATCTTTGTAGTTCCACCTGTACCTCTCTCAACAAAGAATAACTGCATAATACATTGGTCTCTGATCTCAAATCAGTCCGGCATATTATTAGATTGCATCTATCTCTTCTTATTATATGGTCCCCTCTTGCCCAAAGAGTGGCATATAATTTTTACACTTTAAGCTTATGCATACTCCTGCTTCCGTTAAGCGAACGCATATTACCCTTTAAGACAAGATTCTTGCTAAAATGACTACAAGTAACTCTAGTTTCAGTGATATTTTCTCTATTGCTATTCCTCCAACTTGTTCCATTTCTTCCGTACTGAACATGTCATGCTTCGTTTCTATTTTTGAAGATATTCCGATGATGTGAAGCGGACTTAAAATGAAGTATATATCCTCATATTTACCATCACTCATATTCATAAGCCACCAGTGTCCCAAATCTCATAATCAAGGAACCCCTATTACTCCCTGTTCCATCTTGGGGATCTTTGTCCCTGTTCCAAAGCATATTAATGTGTCTTCTCAAGATTTCAAATCTTCTCAAATTTTGAGTGGCACAACTATATAAGAACTTTGCTATCTCAAATCTAAGATTGGAGACACGAATCTCTTTAATTTTAATTGACATATAACGATTAAAATAATGATGAGTTATCATAGAGAGCATCGTATTTCGCAGACAAAGTAAGTATCATTTAGTATCATTAATTGGCAAGAGCCTGATAATAAATCGTTAGATCATTTCGATTACCCAATTAAGAAATCGCCGGTCACTAACCTATGAATTCTAGACTTCCTCCCTTCAATGAACTAGCATCAAATTTAGCTTTAGTGCATATAAGGAATCCTTCTGAAGATTCTGGAAGAGAGACTATGTCTGCTCCCGTAAATCAAGTACCACAATTTCAAGCTCCACTGCCGCCGCACACGCAACCAGTAACTTCAACTGGTTCTCATCCTCATTCTAACCCACATCCTCATTCTCATCCTCAGTTCGCAAATTTTAAGTTCCCACCGCCTAATTCTAGACCTGTTCCACAGCAACCAGATGCTGATTATTTGATAAGCCCTGGATATTCAAATCCTCGTGATTTCAACATTGGACGCCGAGCTTCATTACAATTATCACCAGGTAATTATAGACATACTCAGAGCGATTCTTATGACTCACAGACAAGTTTGAGTACCTTAGCAGATATTGCAAGCTCCAATATCAATGATGAAGAGCACAAAGATCTTTTAGAAGAGCTAACATCATCCTTGGCCAACTTCCAAAAATTGAACCAAATCGTTGTTGATATCAATACTGATTTCAGAATGAATCTAGAAGCCTCAGGAGAAATGAATGACAAAACTGCATTTGTCAAGTCTCCATATTTCAAGAAATTTATAAACAATATCCCAATACCAGCTTTACAGGAAGCCATTCATGTCTCCCATGACATTAATCAGCTTTTTCAACATTGGTTGATTCAAAGAGAGCGGGAAGAGCAACAAGCTGAAAGAGAACGTATAGCTGAAGAAGAGAGTCGAAGAGCATCAACTGGACATATAAGTCGGTCATCAACTGGCCAATCACGCAGAAAACCATCGAACGCATACCCATATCCAGTCCTTCCCAAGAAAAAGAAAGAAAGAAGTCCAACACCCCCAGTATCTCCATCCAAGAAGCGCAAGCCATCGAGAAAGAGCTCCAAATCTGACAACATTTCATTAATAGTAAAGCCTTCAAAACCCGCGGCTGATAACCCAAAGCCATTATCTACTAAAGGTGAGTTACAAGAGGACTTAAGGGTTAAGATGGATCATAACTGTCAACAGTGTGGTTCCAATGACACGCCAGAATGGAGAAGGGGACCCTACGGCTCAAGATCTCTGTGTAATGCTTGTGGGTTGTTCTTTGGAAAGTTGAGTAAGAAGTTTGGTGTTGAAGAAGCTACCAGATTAATGATCAAAAGAAAGGAGAATGGTGATGGAGATGATCGGAGAATACCCAATGAACAAGGTTCATGATTATATCGAATGAGTACATCGAGTTTTAATTTGTAAACTAACTACCATCTGTATAGGCCGCATGCTCTTGCAAAACAATCTGCTTGGTCCCTGAGTAGAACTGTTCTACAAGTGGGAGCACTGTTAACACTTTGTATATTTTTGTTACCATGGTAACTGAACCTTTCAAGATAGCCCTCGAATCTCCCAATAAAGAGCAATGCACGCCAATGCCATCAGGAAGCACTAATAATCTACTTTCTTACATGGCTATTGCAACTGTAATCTCTTTCGCTCATTGTTCTTGGACTTTGTTTCTAAATAAAGCACACTGATATCCCTTTATTCAGCTATTCCATCATAGTAAAATGTGGGCACTTGGCTTACCAAAAGGGTACCAGGCAACAATTGCAACGCACATATATAGGATACGTTTGTCGCATTGTTTAGCTCCAAAGACAGTGTACCACTCGAGTGGACGATTAAGTACTTAGTCTACTAAACTGATGTATATGTATTAGTTGAAGTGCCAATCAGACAGGACATCATCGATCAGGTCAATCATCCAATTCCTGGCTACTAATATTGAAGGTATTAGAACGTAGATGTCATTTTCCTTTGTCTTCTTCTATGAGGGCACAAAAGTCTCTATGGGTGGTTAGGTTATGACTTTCTTACTAGATTAAAGATATGGCAAGAGTGAATCTAGAAAATATGTATGATCTTCTAGGGGTTTGCGGTATACCTTACGCTTGGGGAGGGGAGGTTGGTCCTTAATTCCTCATATTTTAGCCAAAAAGCTTTGGTGTTAAAAAGTCTGTAATTTCTTTATTCGTTGTTATAATAGGGATCTTGATAGGTACTACCTATCTATCCAATGGTGATCTCTTATAATTGAAGTTATGTTAACTTGTTGGTATAGTCATTACTCAACATATCTTCCTAGCAATGTTATGTTTAAGTTGGTATATCATGGGTTATTTATTCCAAATATCGAGAGAAAGATAATTATCAAGTTTTTTTAGTAAAGACTATGGTAATTTTCAATGGTGTTTATCATTATAATGACATGACGTTGTTATAAGCGGCGGCCGGATCATTATAATCATCGTTTGATACTCTGGTAAGAGCCACATAGCTCCTTAAGGGCTTCTCTGATGGGGGAAAAAAGCGGGCAAAAAATTGACACTTTCAACCTTTCCCTTTTCTACAAAGCAATCACTCAATTCTAGTCCAAAAATGTCTGCTGAATTCCAAGCCAAAGTGAGTATCTGGTTGTTACTATGATTTATTTGACGGTGTATGCTCTGATTATCCAATTCCCTCCGGCTCAATGCTGCTATTTTTGAAACGGAGTTCTTTGTTATTCAGAATAGAACATACACTTAACTGTCAATATTGATCAATTATCAGGGGATCAACTGAAAACTAACAATTCAATTCAAGGCCGATGCCGTTAACAACTTGGCCAAAAAGCCAAATGACGATGAACTATTAAAACTATATGGTTTGTTCAAACAAGCCACTGTTGGTGATGTTAACACTGACAGACCAGGGATCTTTGCTTTGAAAGATCGTTACAAATGGGATGCATGGAAGGAACAACATGGTTTGACTCAAGAAGAAGCTGAAAAGAAGTAAGTATATAAGATCGAGATTCCAAGTTTCTTTCTTGTCTCTCTCTTTCATCCTTTATAGGAGCCTATTGCATTATCTTTTTACTAACATTTCAAAACAGATACATCGAATTAGTTGATGAATTAATCGAGAAGTACGGTACTAAATAGATCCATAAGTAGATCTCAAACAGATTGCAAAACTTTAAGTCTTTATAATCAATTGAAGCTCCCATTTATATTAGTTAAATGATGCCTTTTGAAGTTTTAACAATGTAAGCGACTTGAATACTTTCTCTATTGAAAGCATTGGAGAAAATTAGTAGAGAAAGATTGATATATGGGTAATTATGCTTCTGGAAAAAAATTTAAAGATGATGTGAATTACGTTATTCCATTCGTATATACAGCTCGTTTATGATGGTTTGGTGTATATGCACTTTGATTGAAGAAATTTTTGAAAAACATCGCTTCACAAGAAGAGAAGAGAGAGAGAAAGAACAAAGAAAAGCCCATCTCTCATACTCAACGCAGAAGATAACAACTTTGATCAATGGTTGAAATTCCAGTTTTCAGAACAGTCAAAGACCTGCGAGAATGGCGTAACTCTGTTGGTCAAGAAACAATTGGGTTTGTCCCCACAATGGGAGCTCTTCATTCAGGTCACATCTCATTGGTGAAGGAATCAATCAACCAGAACGATCATACCATAATCTCCATCTTTGTAAACCCTTCTCAATTTGCTCCTCATGAAGATTTGGATTCATATCCTCGTACTTTTGACAATGACTTGAGGATCATTAAAGAAGAGATTGGGAATACTCAGAAGATTAGTGGGATCTTTGCACCAACTGTCACTGAGATGTATCCATCCGGTATCACTTTACAAGTTGAAAACCAACAAGGTGCCTTTGTCTCTGTACTTGGTGTTAGTGAACAACTAGAAGGTAAGACAAGACCTAACTTTTTCAGAGGTGTTGCAACTGTGGTCACTAAGCTTTTCAACGTTGTTCAAGCTAATAAGGCATATTTTGGTCAAAAAGATATCCAACAAACAATCGTCTTGAAAAGAATGGTCAAAGATCTATTAATGCCAACAGAGATCATTGTCCTTCCTATTGTTAGAGAAGAAACTGGACTAGCGTTGAGTTCAAGAAACACTTACTTATCAACCGATGTTAGAACAAAGAGTGCATCGATTTACAAAGCTTTACAAAGAGGTGAAGAAGTGTTTAAAAATGGGAACACTAACGCTAAAGATATCATCACTGCCGTTGAAAGTGAACTAACTGATGATTTATTCAAGATCGACTACATCTCTGTGGCTGACAAAGAAGCTCTTCAAGAGTTAGGCACTGTGAAAACCGATGGTGCCATATTAAGCATAGCGTGTTACGTTACAGAAGGTGATAGAACTACTAGACTGATAGATAATGTTATTCTATAAAATAGCTGATGTATATACTCCATTCCAAGCTAGAATACTTTGATTCGATTCGATTCTTACACTAAATGAATGATTCTGTGTGTTCCATTAATAATGACCTTTTCCTTTACAATCCTCTCTGGACATAGGCAATCCCTTGAATGGTCCATGATGCACAGTACCGACTCTGAAGTATTTATCATCAAAGAATTCAATCCACCCATTCAATCTTCTCTCTTCCTCAGATCTAATATCTCTGATATCATGGGTCAAATGGTTCAAGCAATTGGTGGCCAAAGCTCTAGCACAGTCTTTCCCAGCAAAGAACGAGTAACTCCCATTTGGGCCATAAATACCCCGACTTGCAGAAACATCAAATACAGTGCCATTGATAGCGACATAAAGAGGTAATTCAAGGTCTGTACCGTTGTATAATGTCAATTCCGTTTCTGTCAAGTTCACAGTAGAGCCGAAGATTTGATAATGGATGAAGTGAGGATCAACCAGTTTCCCATTGTAACCAAACGTCAGTGTACCAGTAAAATATGATGAAATGAGTAACATCGCAATTGAGAGACCAGCGAGCATCCGTATTATATCAAACAAGCTGAAATGAATAGGTTCATCATCTTCTACATCATATGTTTCTTCTTGTTGTTGATTCGTTAGGAAATCATCTTCATCTTTGATCTCCACAATCTTTGGTGGTTGCTTTGTAGCCTTTCTATTCTTGATTGCCATATCAATTCATCAAGTACGTCAATGTAAACATTAAAGTATGGTTTTATAGAGAAAGCACAAAGAGTTCATATAATACAAGATCAGTTACATCACATGATATTTTACATTCCGACCTTTGATATCCGACTTTTCGCGGTCTATTTTTTTTTTTTTTTCCTTCAGTTGTTCGAATCCATTGAAAAGTGAAAAATTAATGAAATGAAATATTGAAAAGCACCAGAAATCAGGCTTGAACTTGAAGGTAATTCTCAATTCGCATTCATAATCATCATGTTCTCAAGACAAACCATCCAAATAACGAAGCCTCTTGTGCGTCATAACTCTAGCATACCCAAGCTACTGCGTGTTCCTAACAAGTTCAACCAAACCAGTTCAGCTGGTAATGTTAAGCCAAACTATCAGCCTGGACTTTATCATCACCCTGCCCCATCTGTTGGTATAGAGACTCCAGATGTCTTCCTGCCAAACAATGATCCTCGTAAAGGTTTGAACCTGAGCGGTACACCAAAAGTTGATATCTGTAATGCCCCAGCTTTATCAACTCCAGTTGAAGCCAAATATAACCTAACACCTGAACAAGTGGCAGAGATCCAAAATTTAAGAACAGAAGACCCAGAAACTTGGACTAGAAACAAACTAGCTGAAAAATTCGAAGTCTCACCATTTACCATCAGTTTAGTGTCAAATCCAAATGCTAAAAGAGCTAAAGAGATGGAAGGTAGATTGCAAATAATAAAAGACTCCTGGAAGAAAGAAAGAAAGTCTGCTAGACAGGATAGAAAGAAGAGACAAGTTTCATGGTACCGTGATGAATGAGCTGGCTGTTGGTGTGGTGCTTCCTCCGCGTTGTTTGAACACTAATTACTTGAAAATAAAATGTACATAGGGTCCAAAGGTGGAATGATTGTAGACTTTTCTCATTCATGGATTAATCTTGCTCAGAAGATAGCTCTATATATATAAAGGTGGGATTATGCTTGTTGATATGTGCTAGTTATGTCGTATTAATGTGTCAATGAAGGGTTTTAGCCATATTTCTATTTTGTCTCTTGTTGATAGAACACCCCATGGTAATCTTAAAAGTCCCGATCATATGAATGACTAGCGCTGAAAGCTTCTGTTCCTATGCGATTAGGTATTTATTTCCTCTTTTTTTGAAATCTGGCGATTTTAGCCTACCACAAAGTCACCAAAATCATCCTCATCGTCGCTTTCCCTTTGTGTAAGATGTAAACTCTGGAGCGCCCCTGTTAAGCCTCTGTTGATCTCACCTCTAGCTTCTATGCAAGCCTGTGCATCTCTGTAATATATATTAGTAAGTTTCCTGTGCTAAGATCATCCTCATACTTACCTTCTCAGTGTTTGTAATGCAATACTAAATTCTTGAGCCTTTGATATATCCAGGAAGACAAGGCCAAAGGCAATCTTCTTACCTTCGTACTCTATCAGTATTCTAAATAGTTTCTTTGAATGTGTCTGGAATTTGTGTTAGTATCTCTCACATACAATGGCAATTTCTGTGGATCAATGGGATCACTCACTATATTAACGCTCTGTCCATCAATATCATACTTTGTCTGTGCAAATAATTTCCCGTCAAGATTAATGAACTGCAATACGCCCACAATGAGCTCTTTGTCATCTACTGATGAGTCCGCCACATCAGTTTGTAATTGCTCTTTCTCAATAAACCTCAGCTTGCCAGACCAGACAATATCCTTTAGGTTCCAGTTGGAAATATCCAGAAGATCAGTAGTAATAGGTGGAGGTATCCTTATGAGACTGACCCCTTGTTCTGTGAGCATCAGTGGAGTCTCAATGCACTCGTCGTGGAGAACAATTCCCTGTTTAAGCATCGTTTATTTATTAATACTGTGTTGATGATATTGATTAGTGTGGTAGTAATTTATTAATTTTGCTCTTTATAATGTGAGAAGCCTTTAAGATAAGCGCAAAGGAGAAAGGGGAACGGGCTAGAAGGAGTAGAAGGAGTCTTCTGCCTAGAAAATTATATGGGTCTCTGCCTAAATTTCTTTGTGGCTCTGCCTAGCGCGGGTTCAGATGCGCTGATCAAACCAAAAAAAAAAAAGCGATTAGGTAATCAGTCACGTGTGAATATGATTTTCAGAGTTGCCCTACCTTTCAAGTCGAAGTTTTCCCTTCTCAATTATAAAGTGTTGACTATATTTGTGAGTAGTAGCTTTTTTTCCAATAAACGTAGAAATATAGATCACAACAGGCGCCACCAACCAGAATATGGCCAATAGATACAATGAAGATGGTATGTCACTGCTTGAATTATCGAAACCAAATGGCAAGCAATTGACTAATAACACTCTGCAGATCTGGAAGATTATGCCAACTATAGTGAAGATGAGGTAGACCCTGAAGAAGAGGAAAAACTAGAGACGCTGATCCCTGAAGTGAAGGCACAGCTGAAAGAGTATACAGGCTTCAACGATGAAGATATCAAGGATGCTTTGTGGGACTGCTACTCCGAAGTTGGCCCTGCTGTCGCTGCTTTGAAGAGTGAGTACAGTATAATTCTTAAGAACGATGGCGATTCCAGTACTAACTGACTTCAGAAAAATTCAAAAAGAAGCCGACCTTAAAGACTCCTGCTGCCACTCCTAGAGTTATTGAAGGTATGTATTCGTTTCCCATTCCTCAATGTCATTGGTGATTCAATCCGTTTTTCATTATCTAAAATTGGGTCTTGATTTCTTTTTCTATGACCTCTTGTGAGTACTAATCGAATTCAACTTCAATTTTGGATTCTGATTCTTATGAGCTCTCTCTGGAACTGAAATATTAATATTTTTTGTTAAAGGTAAGGGTCTTTCCAAAATTTCTGCCTTGGCTAAAGCCAGAGCAAGTCAAAGAAGTCAGACTTTACATAGTACTAAAGATTCAACCTCAATTTCCATTTTAGACAAACTAAAGACGAATAAGACACCATCATCTACATCAACAACGTCAGAGACCACCTCCATACCTTCCAAGTTATCAGGTTTAGCAGCTCTCCGGAACTCAAGATTGAATAAGAAGCCACTAAAAGTTATAAGGAATGAAGAATCTCAAATAACAGAACCTCAACAAACAGCTGACCTCACCAAGAAAACGCCGAAGCAATCAAGTCCCGGACCGGAAACAGTTGTTGAACCAACGATTTCTCAGGCAGAAGTTGTCTTTGATGAGTCCCCTTTCCAACATCAATCCAATACCAGATTCTCGAACGTCTTCCTATCATCCAATGACACAACAATACCCAAGCCATCATATAAAAGAAAACTGATTGAACACCAAGTGACTGCTATTTATTATCCACATTCTAACAATATAGCGAAAAAAATGAAGACCAACTTCAGTAAACCATCCCCAGATGACGTTATCTCGAACGCTCAAAAATCAGCTTTCGAGGCTGAAAAGAAACAAGAAGAGATCACTGAAAAAGTGGCCAGTCTGAAAATCAGTAAACAGGCTACCAAACCAAGGAACAAGATTGACTTGGAAGCTGAATTGTCCAAGAGAAATACAAAGCCAAACACCAGCTTTGTCCTCATTGGCCATGTTGATGCTGGTAAATCCACCTTGACTGGTCGTTTATTACTAGATCAAAACATTGTTGATAAGAACACATACACAAAATTGAAAAGAGAAGCCGAAAAAGCTGGTAAGGGTTCATTTTCTTTAGCTTGGGTTATGGATCAAACTGAGGAAGAACGTAATAGAGGTGTCACGATTGATATCTGTTCTTCCCAATTTGAAACCTCAAAGGTCCATTTCACTATTGTCGATGCACCAGGACATAGAGATTTCGTTCCAAATATGATTACTGGTGTTTCTCAAGCTGACATAGCCGTTCTTGTTGTTGATTCTTCTACTGATGCCTTTGAATCTGGATTCAACCTGGATGGTCAGACAAAAGAGCATACCATCTTGGCTAGAAGTTTGGGGATTAATAAGATCATTGTCGCTGTTAACAAGATGGATAACAATGACTGGTCTCAAGAGAGATTTGAAGAAATCAGATCACAATTGACCGAATTCTTGAGAATCACCGGTTACGCCAAAGATCAAATTGAGTTTGTTCCATGTAGTGGGTTGACCGGTATCAACATCTCTTCGACTCCAAAGGGTGATGAAGCTAAGAAATTGAATTGGTATCAGGGAAGTTCACTGTTAGAAGCTCTGGAAAAATCAAACAAATTTGAAAGAGACTTTAAGAAAGAGTTTACCATGTTCATTGATGATATTGATACTTCAAGTTCAGAGTTTTCGGGCAGAATTGACACGGGGACAGTACAACCTGGTGAAACTGTCTTATTTGCACCATCTGGCCAAACAGGTGTCGTTGATTCTGTTCTACTTAATGGTGAAAAGGTTCAAGTGGGTATTGCTGGTGATAATATAACTTTGAAAGTGAAAGACATTGACACAAAAGAAGTCCTAGTTGGTGATATTATTTCCATTGTGTCATTAGAAATCCCATCAGTTTCTAAATTCGAATCGAGACTGGTGTTGTTTGACCTGGATAGACCATTATTAGTTGGTACACAATTCATTTTATTTAGAGGTAATGTGCAACAGCCAGCGAAAATCACCAAAGTCATTGCACTTTTGGACAAAACCACAGGTGAGCCATTGAAGAAGAAACCTAGACATTTGAGTTCAAATCAATCAGCCATGGTTGAAATCGAATTGGTTGATAGAGCATTACCTTTACAACTGTTTAAGGATAACAAGCAATTAGGCAGAATTGTGCTGAGAAAAGACGGTAGAACAATCGCAGCAGGTGTTGTTGAGAAGTTTTAATGGGGGTTGTAAACGTTTTGAACTACTATATAGAAAGAATCATAAATGACGTTAATTAATTTACTTCAGTGTTTTCAATTGATGAAATCAAAGAATAGTAAGATGAATGCGAGCAATAGTGCAGTAAACATGACAACTTTAGAAGCGTAATTGCCCTTGGATTTTGCCTTTTTCAAAATCTTGTTACCTTCAACCAAATCAACTTCTGTCATATCATGATCACTTACCAAATTACTAATATTTTCTGATTGAACTTGTAAATGGGATGACAACTGAGCTTCTAACTGTGCAATTTCGACAACTGATTTATGAATATTCTCCACCTTGGCAAGATCTTCAAGTTTTGCGTTCAATATTTCATTGTTCTCCGTTTGTAGAATCTGTAATTGCTCCTGTGATAACTCCTGAAGTTCTGGTCTTTCAGTAACCTCATCTTTCAATTCAAATTTAGCAGATTTCACATTGATGAATGCCAATCTTTTGCTAAAGTCACCAATCTCAATGTCTCTGCTTCTTGATAATCTTGTCTGTTGCATTGATAGTAGTAGTTTCGAAGTTAATCTTAATTCTTGACCCAACGATAACAGTATACCTTTTCTATGCGTATTCAATGCCGTTGCCTGACTCTTGTTAAATCTGAAATGCTGTTTGGATTGTTGTCTCTTATCTTCATAGCTTTCTAAATGCTTCAATCTTTGAGCGTAGTCCTTTAATTTGAGTCTAGCAAAAGTGTCAATCTCATCTCTATCTTCTTCTGACAATACTTCCTCATTTGACCTCTGGTATCTCCCAAAGTCTGTACGTAAATAGCTTGCTTTGGACGATTCAAGAAAACTCTTAAGATCAATGATATGACTTAGCTTGCATTGAGTTAGTTCTCTGTCCAAGGTGATAATCCACTAACAACTAATCAACTTACTAAATCAACAGCTTCTTTCACAAAAGTATCCACTACAAGAGGAACATTCTGTGTTACTTCCTGTTTAACCCCTGACTTTCTCTCCTCTTTTCTTACCAGAATGATAAAATCTTCTGTTAAATTGACCATTTTGTGCTTTCTTCGTTGTTGCTCTCTTCTTTAGTTCAAGACTTTTGAGTCTAGTTCAATTCCAACTTGAGACCCAAATCAGCACTTTTGATCAGAACACGACGCTGTGTCTCCTACCGGGAACGCCAAAACGCGACACGAACATTGGCCGGCAGTTTATTTATAAGAATCACTTACTTTACTTTGACGTGTTTATCTCCTTGTTAATTGATATCTCCAAGTGCCAAAGATGACCCAAGAACAGATAGAGAACACTGAAGAAAAAGCCTACTTGCAACTTTGCGAGCGTATCATCAAGGAAGGCGAACACCGTCCAGATAGAACAGGGACCGGTACTCTCAGTCTCTTTGCCCCACCACAACTACGTTTCAGCTTGAAAGATGACACTTTCCCTCTATTGACCACCAAGAAAGTATTCACTAAAGGTATCATTCTAGAGTTGCTATGGTTCATCAAAGGTTGCACTGATGGTAAGAAGCTAAGTGAGCAAGGTGTCAAGATTTGGGAAGGTAATGGTTCAAGAGAGTTCTTAGACTCATTAGGTCTAACAGACAGACGTGAAGGTGATTTGGGTCCTGTTTACGGCTTCCAATGGAGACACTTTGGTGCAGAATACACGGACTGTGATGCTGACTATACGGGCCAAGGTGTTGATCAACTAGCTCAAGTGATTCATAAATTGAAGACCAATCCATATGATCGTCGTATAATAATGAGTGCTTGGAATCCTCCAGATTTCCCAAAGATGGCTTTGCCTCCTTGTCACGTCTTCTCTCAGTTCTATGTGAACTTCCCAAAGGACGGTGGTAGACCACAATTATCATGTCTACTATACCAAAGATCCTGCGATATGGGTCTTGGTGTCCCTTTCAACATTGCTTCATATGCCCTATTGACAAAAATGATTGCTCAGGTTGTCGATATGGACTGTGGTGAATTCATTCATACTCTAGGTGATGCGCATGTTTACTCTGACCACGTTGATGCCCTAAAGGAACAAATCGAGAGGCAACCATTTGAGTTCCCAAAATTGAAATTCAAAAGAGATATCAAGGACATTGATGATTTCACCTATGAAGATATTGAAATTATCGGTTATAAGTCACATTCTAAAATTGCTATGAAGATGAGTGTTTAGATTCCAATTCGGGTTTGATTTTTGTTTGTGTGTGTGTTTTGGTTCTTTATTTACAGTTTATGGGTTTATTGCTGATGCTTAGAATTAAAATCTTACAATTCTTTGATAGATATCAATTAACGTAAAAGTTTTCTAAATATTTAAAGTTCTGACTTCACAATTAGCTAAGAAGCTTGATAGTATTTCTTTTTCCCTCAATCGTTCATGGTTCTCTTTAAAAAATCATACTATGACGTTTACTACTTCTTCTCTTTGGCTTAATATCAGGATTACCTTTGTATGTTTTGGAAGGAACACCAACAGCCTTTTCTTCAACTAAGTCAAAAACAGACAGATCTGAATCATCGTCCAGTTCAAACTTCTTCATTGGCTTTGAGGACATCTTTTGAATTTTATTTTGATTGGAGGTAACGTTGGAGAGTGGTTTTCTTCTTTTGGTTATATTCGCATTATCTTGCAGTGTTAAAGGTATTAGCTTACTTCGTTCTTCCTCTTGGTCTTTCTCAACTGGTTTCAGAGTATCATGAGTTGAAGAAATTTCAGATGACTCTCTTTTTGCCTGCACATTAGCCGTTTTATTTGATTTTAATTCATTTATTTGGGTCGGTTGGTTAGAGATAGATGTTGAGTCAGTGACAGCTCTATCTTGTGCAGTTTCTGGTCTGATGAAGTTTTGTAGTCTTTCGCCTTCGACTGCACCAACGTATTTCTCTGATTGTCTTCTCATTTTGGCTCTTAGAGAAGGCTCAGCATAACTGACAGCCTTTCCTCTTGTTCTTGACTTTCTGGTGGACAGGACTGGATCAGCAGCTTCTGGCATTTGTTCATCATCAAAAGACTTTGATCTCTTAGCTTTCGCTTGAGTGTGCTTCACTTTATTAACATTTTGTATCAAAGGCTTCTGTTCATCTGATAATTCACTCTTTTCAGCTTCTTCCTCCCCTCGATCGTCATCATCTGGCACATCAATAATCTGGACTGACTCAAAAGCTAGTCTTTTCACTTTCTTCTCCAGCTCTTCATCATTATGAGCCTGTTTGTCATTGTAATCATCGTAAACAAGGAACTTGGATTTCTGGGTTTCTTCTAACTTTGGAGATGAAAACCTTATAGGAGATAAGCTTGAGGCATGACTGAATTCGTCAGGTTCTGTTTCTCTTTTACTAATATTTAACTCTTCTTGTTCTTCCACCTGTTGGGATCTAGTCTTAGCTCTTTCAAAGGCAAGCTTTCCCAATGTGGAAGGGTCAACGGTCTCTTGGAATGGATTTTCAGCGCTATCAAAGTTTTCTGGAAGTTGGAAAGAATCCTCATGCGCAAACTGTTCTTCCTCGTATTGTTGTTGTTCTGGTGCTTCTTCTGGCTTTTGGCTCTGAATTTGTCCTTGATATTGATCAAATATCTCATACTCGGAGGCACGTTGATCCAATGTGGCGTTTTCGTTGATGATAGGTGATGCTGGAGGTGGGATATATATTGATTGCCTTCTGGCACTCTTGCGTCTTCGTTCTGATTTGGAAGACTTCTGTTTCTTAGGGCTCTTGACATTGTTGAATGAAACTGTCTTATCTGAAGATAGATCAGTTGAAGAATTTCCTATCAGACCAGCCAGCCTTATCTTTGATTGAGATAAGCCTTCATTGGATCTGATGGTAGAGAACATCTGAAACATTTCCTCAAACCGTTGACCAACACCTTCTTCAATAAGAGTCAACTTCTCTTCAAGCCACTTATTTTTTTTATCTTCTTTCTTAGCATTTATGGCTCTTAGTTCAATGTTGTGTTGGATAAGTTCGGAGATCTTGGTCTCCAAGTCTGTAATCTTTGTCATTAGGATGGAATTCTTTTTAGCTAATGCTCTATTTTGTAGTAAAACCTTCTGGCTAAACTGGTCTTGATTGTTCACAAATTGACGGTTGAAATTGGTCGTTGGAGTCCGATTGCTTGGAGGACTATTAAATCTACCTAGTGAGAAAGCCATGACACATACCAAGGGCGTGAGGATGTCCTTGTTATTTTGTTAAAAAGGGGGATCTGAACCAATTTCAGCAATATCTTGTTGATTTGTTTTGATGGTGGCCTCCTTCTTTAGTTGATTAAAAGCAAAAAAAAAATAGCCCAGATCAGTCTGGTTTTTTTTTCTCGCACGTTGTGTAGTTTTCTCAAGAGTTCTTATAGTTTAGAGCAACGTTTTATTGCAGAATTGATTCGCTTTGAGAGTTGTTTAGGACTGTTTTTTTTCAAATGTGAACCTTTTGATTTGTTTACATTTTTTGTTTTGTTTTGTTCTGTTTTGTTTTTGGTTTTTTTTTTATTTTGTGGAAGATTCAAAAATTCGCGGTTTTATCTGATTTACCCGTGAGGAAGTGGCAGTGATCTTTTATTTAGTCAATGAACAATATATTTATCTTTTTACTCTATATTGAAAGTTTGTTTAAGCTCTTTGTTTCAAGAACAAGGTGATATTTCAATTTCATTCGCGATGGAGCAACTGAAATGAACTTGTTCAAAATTTTAACCCATCAACCAAGATCTTAAACACCTCAGTTGGGTCTTTAGTGCCCTTCCAGGATTTATGGTAGTTGTCACCTGCAAGTAATGCACTATAGACTTCTTGAGATCCAGAATCCTTCAAATCTTTAGCAAAACTTTTAAAAAGCCCATATGGGAGAGGGAAATCAGGTATCTCATCCAAGTTTATGTGAGATAATTTATCAAGCCATCTTGTCTTGACTGCACGTAGATTTCTTCCAGATACAGAGGGGATCATTAGTGTGTCAATTCTTTCTGAATTCTCAATGAGACTCTGGAGTTTTGGTGCGATTGTTGCTTGTGAAGTTGCCAACCATATTGTTCCTAGTTGAACACCTGCAATGCCCAAATCTAAATACTTTTGAATCCCGGCTCTGTCGTGAATACCACCAGCAGCAATTATCCATGGCTCTTTATCCACCTTATTAGTATCAATGTAATGAATTACCTTTTTAATCAGTTCTTCTGTCCCCAATTTTTCATCATTAACATCATTGGCCCTTAAGTTACCCCTGTGTCCACCTGCTTCCCATCCTTGTGCAACAACACCATCAACGCCAGCTTTAATGACCTCTTCCAACTCTTTGATATCAGTTATAGAGACGAATATTAAAATTCCATTAGCCTGCAACTTCTGTAACACCTCTTTATTAGGCAAACCAAAATGGAAACTCACAATTTTAGGCTTGATCTCAACAAGGGCATCCACAACGTCATCATAGTCTTTGAAAGATTTGGCACTGACTGTGCCTCTTCCTAAACTCTTTGTGGTGATTTCTAATCCCCTGTCCTTATAATACTTTGCAAACTTTTCCAACCAACGGTCCTCTTTGGCTTTATCGAACCTTGGGAGGTCATGACTGAAGAAATTTAGATTGACGATGCTTTCCTTAGTTTCAACTAGTTCTTTGAACCTACCATAATAATTCCTGATATCATTGGCATCTCCAGCAAGAGGTGCTAAAGCTAGACCTCCAAGACCACCGTTATTTGTTATTGTGGCTGCCAATTCAACTGTGCTAATCCCAGCCATTGGTGATTGAAGAATAGGATATTTAATCTTCAAAGCCTTCAAGAATCCACTAGTTTGAGATTTCATTTTGTATTTCACACACTTTAAACTAGTTACATAGCTGGAAGGGAATTATTTGGGCTTTGATGACTATTTATTATAAGTCAATTAATTATAAATTGTCCACAGTTGCGGAGATTAATTTGTGAAATCTGGGGTTCCGGTTAATAGCCAAACTCATTATATATAAGGGTAAATGGAAGACTTTTATGGTGGTGAAGTATGTACAATCTCCATGTATTGATATCTGTATTATGTAGATAGATATAACTAATCCTATATTATCTCTGGTAGATAAGGTGTGCGAGTAATTAAGATCTATGATGTAATTCGATAGCTTAATAAACGTTGTGTATTATGGATATGAAGAAGAGAGAGATAAATTCAGAGATCACTGGACAGATTCGTAATGGTATCTTCTAGAGTAAGAATAGTAACGTGAACTGATTCCTAATAGAATCTTCTAGAGTGAGTATAGTAATGTTAGCACTTAAACTGATAAGGTTAAGAGCGATGGCTATTTACTATTAATCCAAATTAATAATTGGTACAAAGGTTAATTATAGAGTAAAAATCATATAACAGTTATAGGCTCTAATAAGTTCTTTCTTGGTAGTATTCCATAATGTCAAAAAAGGACTTCTTATAGAATCGCTCTTGAGTGGTTCTGTTGACAGCTTGGATACCGAATTGAGAAGCATAGTCACCGAATTCCCAATTATCAGCAAAGCTCCAGGCAAAGGCACCTAAGACATCGACATGATCGTAGTTGATGGCCTGCAAAGTGGCTTCTAGGAAGGATCTGTAGTATATGGATCTTGGTAAGTCGAACAATTGGTCGCCAAGTTCCTTCTCAGCTTCTGCAAAAACTGGGAAGCCAAATTCACCAATCAGAATTGGCTTTTCAAAAGTTTGGTATAAGTAAACCAAAAACTCTCTCAATTCTTGTGGAGTGATGTAAACGTATGACTGGGATCTATAACCGATCTTCCACCCGTCTTCACGGGTTTGCAACTGAGTGACACACCATGGCCATTCAGGATGGGATTGGTTAGTTTGGCAAGCTTCAATGCCACCATCAACTGGAGTGACCAAAGTGTAAGTATAGGGATCTATACCTAGGAAATCAGCCTTCCCACCAACGTAAGCCAATTCCTCTTCAGTGAATTCGAAATCTGTATAGTTGGAAAAAGTTTCCTTCCAGTCTTTTGGATAATCTTGACCCAGGTATAATGGATTAGCAAATGAGCCAACTTGGAACAAGTTAAATCGGTTAGCAGCGTCAATGTCAGATTGGTTTTTTGGATCTAGTGGTTTAGCAAAGTTGTTATTGAACTTCATACCTATTTGACCAGTGGCTTTCAATTCTTCGTGGTAAAACTCATAGACTCTGGCAGAAGCCTTGACAACGTTCTTGATTGAAGATGGGTAGCCAGTATATAGAAGTGGCTCATTAAAAGTGATCCAAACAGGCACACGATCAGCGAAATGGGACAAAGCGATCTTTGAATAGTGGACGAACGCATCTTCAAAAGTGACGTTGTTATAAGTTCCCGAGTAACCACCGTAGTTCCAGATTGGGTAGGTGAAATTGGTTGGAATTGGCGGCTTACCTTCCATGAAACCCAACGGGGTATCAAAGTGTAACAAGGTGGCTACTGGGGTGATACCATATTCTAAGCAGGTGTTGATAACGTCATTGTAGTGATCGATACCAGCCTGGTTAACAG
This sequence comes from Taiozyma dajiaensis, assembly GCA_030579075.1. Taxonomy (NCBI): domain Eukaryota; kingdom Fungi; phylum Ascomycota; class Saccharomycetes; order Phaffomycetales; family Wickerhamomycetaceae; genus Taiozyma; species Taiozyma dajiaensis. The sequence goes on from JAKUAB010000044.1 coordinate 68,329, forward strand.
GGGTACCTGGGGTAGCAAATGGTAAGATTCTGGTCCATGAGATGGAGAAAGAGTAGTGCTCAACACCAATAGCAGCTAATCTGGCAATGTCTTGTTTGTACAAATAGTAGTTCTCATTGGTGATATAGTCATCAGCTTTACCTGGAGTGTTCAAGTTGTCAAAGATGTTTGGTGACTTACCTTCTTCAGCAACGGCACCTTCAATTTGAGCTGCAGAACCAGCAACCCCAAACCTAAAAGATGGAGGGAACTTCAAATCATTTGAGAATTGAACTACATCCTTTGGTGGGCGGACTAACTCTTCAGTTGGGATCGGTGTTGGTTCCATAGTGGTGGAGTACAGCCCAGTGGCGGTGAAGTTTGCAGGAGCAGCGTCCTCCCATAGCTTAGTCCAGGCAGCTTGACCATACGGATCATCAACGTCAGTGGCAGAAGCAGTAGCGTTTGGGTTCCAATTACCCCAGGTCGTGTAGGTCAGATTTTCACCAATCAGGGAGCTTACTTCTGTATAATTAGGGGCATATGTCGTGTGAGGGACAGGACTTGAGACAGGGGTAGCGAAGGCAGCGTCTGGGCTCAGAGGATATTGGTAGTCATAGTCACCAGCTATGACAACGGAGACTAAAGAAAGCAGAACGGCGTGGGAAAGCATCTAGAGATCTTGACGAAGAAAAGAGCCTCTTTGAAGTGAATCTCAAGCGGAGCGCACTGTTTATATACCACATCCATAACAGAGCAACTCTGGGAAATCTCCTCAGAGTCAGATCGGGTGACGGCATGTTCATTCGTTGAATATTGTACTATTTTGTTCGATCTGCAGTTGACAGTGACCGTTGTTGTCTCAAAATGGAATCGTTTGTTTTTTCAAATAAAGCTTGAATCTCACCGGTTCTTCCGATAATTAAGATGTGCCTGCAGTAACTTTGCGGAGTAACCCAAGGCGTATTATTAATGGCCGTTTGGGATGATGTAATGTAACGTTTGCGGGGTGCATGCGCATATGTTGATTATCCGAAACTCAGGGGCGCTGATTCCACGTGGAGACGACGCTTAATCTGGCCCAGCTGCGCCAACTGTTTTGGTAGTACTTAGCCATAACATGATATACACAGTTCGGGTGCTCATATGCTCATAGGCCCGAATAAGCAGTTCTTTTCACTTTGTGGATACCACAGGTTTATTTTCAGATGATTCTGTTCCAGGTAATATTGCTCAAATTATGGTGGCCAATTCTTACTTAGATTTGCGTTTATAGTTCTCAGCTTATATCTCATACTATATCACATCTATACATTTTCTCTCTCGCACCTCTCAGCTTCACCATCAGCTGGTGAACTTGTGCTCGGTGCTAATTTGTCTTAATTCTCTGTCGTGCAGTAACCTTCCTCAAACTCTCAGCTGGATTGCATGACATAGGGGACCATTCCAACCTTACAGACCTCTGAAAATCTCCATGTCACTCCGATTTCACGGCGATCAGCTGGTCACTGCCGACGTACACTATATAGATGAAGATCTTGAGGTCGACAAAATGCTCAATGATGGAGAATTAACTTTTTTCTTGGGGTTATACCACCCTCCATTGTCACTTGGATTTGGAGCTGGTGCAGCCCAATTCACCGCTGAGCTAATTGTATAAGTCCAGGGGTGCGTATTTGTTCTCAACTGTTGTAGGTCAGTCTCCAACGTGGTAAAATAGCTGACTGAACTGGTTGGATATTTCTTAGACCAAGTTGTAGCCGTGACCTGTGTCCCTGGCTGAGTCTGCATTGGTGCATATCTCGTAACTCCAGTCTGTTCCGTGTACCAAATCTCCATGGATCTAGAAATATCCTCAGGGGATAAAGTTTCAGTGGATTCACCTTCTCTAGTCTCATGAATCTCAGCACTTGGTGGTGTAGCATCATCTCCTGAAGGGTTTAAAACCCCCTTCATACCTTCTAGTCTGAATCGATAAGAGTAATGTATAGTGAACCCACCTTCTTTTGTCTTTGCATGAATTTGAATGAAATAATTACCATCGCTACCAATGTTAACAGGGACTTCCAAGTCATACGAGTTATTTTCAAACTCATTGGTTTTCAACCTCTTGAGGGTCCTGATACCATTGATCTCTGCATTGGAACCAGTACATATTGTGAAGCTATAAGTGTCAATGTCTTTTAATAATGGTGATGATTGAGATTCAACCCACACTATCGGGATAGTGACACTGTTTCCTTTAGCCGTAAATGTCTCGCCATTTAGAGGTTTAGCAATGGAGACATCAGCAATAACTTTGCTTAATATTGTACATAGTGTCAATAGTGATTTTAGCTTCATCTAAATTATGCTCAATCTCTGTGCTAATAAATTATAGGCTTGTTGCTTGTAAAAGGCAGGTCTTAAAAAGACTAGAGCAAAAGTGTCCGAAAGTGTCAAGCACTACAAAGGTTAGAAAATTGACAGAGCTCTTTAGTAAATTGTAAATACTATCAAAGAGCGAGAATTAGCCAACAATCCCTTTTTGGCTCTTTTTTCTCATTTCTGGTTGATGAGAGCTTTAGATCATGATATTGAAAAAACATCATACAGGGAGCTCCAGCACTACAAAGCCGAAGCTGTACTAGCCTGGGCTGTATATTTTACTGTTCATATATATATATACTAGATACTCTTCTTCATAGCTTTAAAATGAATTTGAAGATTGAATGGACAAATAGGGCCTGCTGGAGTAATTTTATCAACCCAGCCTTCAGGAATCCCAACCTCAAAATTCTCAACAATGGTCTTCACAAATAGTCTACTCTCAAATAAGGCAAACCTTTCACCCAAACAGGCCCTCTTGCCACCATGGAAAGAGGGCAATGTGGAATTACTCTTTGCTACTTTGTAATTCTGCAAGATTTCTTCCTTCGTTGTGCCCCATCTTTCAGGTTTGAATTCATCAGCGTCTGGTCCCCATGATTCTTGGTCTCTAGCGGTTATATAATTGTTATAACCGACATATGCACCTTTTGGAATACAATGACCTCCTAATATCGTGTCCTTGACGGTCTTCCGATTGATAATCTGACCCAATGGTGGTAGATATCTCAAAGTTTCGAATATTACGGCGTTCAATAACGCTGAATCGTCCAAGTTATCCAAGTTTATTAGCTCTTCGCGTAGTTTGGATTGCAATTCTGGGTATTTGGCCAAGATGTATAACAAAGAAGTCATTAGCAATTGTGGATTTTCATGACCAGCAATAATGATAATGATAGCATTATCTGTGAATTGCTCCTCCGTAATTTTACCATTTTGTAAAGCCTGGTATAAGTGATATGCTGCGCTTTCTCTATCAACCGTATCCTCTTCTTGGGCAGCCTTGACCTGTTTGGAAAAATATTCCCTGAACTTTCCCACTTCTTCACTGGCCTTGATACGTGAGGGAATTGGAAGTATATCCAAAATTGGGAAATTCATGAACAAGGGCTTAAAGATCTCAGATTTGACAAACTTTAGCCTTTTATGTAATTCAGATTCATTCTCTAATTCCAGAGTGTTGAAGTTACAACCCAACATGGCTTCGCTAATATTAGCTAATGAGAATCTTTGTAAGAAATCAGCCACATGGAACGTCTTACTTTCAGAGCCACACATCCTAAAATTGATCAGATCAACTAATTTATCGCAATTAGTTTGAACACAACTTTTGTTAGGAAACTGGATTCCCTTAGTTACCAAACTCCTGTATAGCTTCCAAACTTCTCCATGTGCTGAAATCACATTATCACCTGTGTATTTAGACAATACCGCATAAGGAATCTTCTTCTGGTTACCACTCTTAACATATTGATCCTCATACCTTAGAACTTGATTCAAGTAGGATGGCTTTGTGACTAAGATATTCCATCTACTAGCGAAGTAGATCTTTACTGCGCCATACTTGTCTAATTTCTCCTTGAGATACTTCTCATAAATTTCCCGTTGATCCATCTTGGTGTATGTACCCAAGAATGACACATAGAAGGGAATTGTTGGGATTGTTCTTGGAAAGTTTATCGGTGGAAATATCACTGTACTGATAATGTATGTCACTAGGACAATCATCCCCGATTTCACTAATAGGCTTATCTCGATCATTGCGTATTATACACAACCTTTTGCCCTAAAGGTGACAAAACTATCAAATAAGGCATATTGAGTGCTTTTAATCAATTTGTATTGCTTTATGAGAAGCTGAGTCACTTTTGAAGCTATCGAATTAAATTTTGGGTCTTGCTCTCTAGATTCTCATGAATGAGAAGTAAGTCCGATTGTACTGCCCTAGCGAGAGGCACCCGACATGGAAAAAATTTTTTAACTTCGTCCTTCACAGTAGAATTGATTGATTAAAGGTCAACTAACTGCTCTGTGATGTCTTCAATTTCCTCTAAGGACCTTGTGGAAAATATCAATAATCCGAAGAAGTCAAAAGTTGAAGAAGAAGACCCTGAGAAGGTGTTATTGGTTACTGAGAACAATCCAAATGTAACGACCTCCAAAACGAAACAAAAAGCAGATAGATATACTGCATTCTCAGATAAACGAAGAAGATGTATCATCTTAATCATCACCTTAGCAGCGTTTTTAGGTCCAGTGTCTGGGAACATCTATATCCCACTACTTCCAAAGTTTGAAAAAATCTTCAACACCTCAGCAACAACAATCAATGCCACGGTCTCAGTTTTTATGTTTATATTTGCCTTTACACCATTGATATGGGCTTCATTTGCAGATGTTGGAGGTCGTAAGATCTTATACTTAGTCTCATTGCTGTTTTTCATCATTGCAAATGTCTTATTGGCGGCTGTCCCTGCCAACATTGTTGCCCTATTCATACTAAGAGCGGTCCAGGCTTTTGGTGCCTCAAGTGTCATGAGTGTTGGTGCTGGTTCCATTGCCGATATTTCACCACCAAAAAAGCGTGCCACTGCTATGTCTCACTTCCTTTTAGGTCCACAATTAGGTCCCGTGTTTGGCCCCATTTTTAGTGTTATTGCTAAAAATGATGATGATAAGAAATCTTGGAGATGGATCTTTGGCTTCTTAGCTATATTAGGGACTGTTATCTACGTAGTTATATTGTTTTGTTTACCAGAGACTTTAAGATACTTAGTAGGTAATGGTGAAGCTTTGAAGTTGAACGGCTGGTTTGTGAGACCTCACTTGAGACACTTGAAGTTGGTCGAAGGCTACCCTAAACCTCCAAAACCAAGTATAAGTGGTTACTGGAAGATGTTGAAGTATCCTCCAGTTGCATTGAGCTGTATCAATGCTGCCTTGTTGTTTGCTGGGTTCTATGGTATCAGTGTCACTTTCTCGCCAGTCTTGCAGACCAACTATGGCCAAACAAGTATCCAAGCCAGTTTCAGTTATGTCGTTCCTGGCATATCATTGGTTATTGGGTCTTTGATCTGTGGTCGAATCTCTGACTATATGAAGAAGCACGATAGTATCCCAGAGCATAGAATTCCCTTACAATTCGTAGGACTGTTGATGTCTATAGCTGGTTTGATTCTTTATGGATGGTCGGTTCATGAGAACTTACACGTTTCCTTGGTTTACATTGCGACTTTCATCAATGGGTTTGGGATGAACTGGGCTTTTATCATAACTACGACTTACCTCAGTGAATGCTTCAAGGCAAGAGCCGCAGCTGGTGTCGCTTTGGTGAATATGTTCCGAAACGCCGCAGCTGGGATTAGTTCATTAGTTATCCATAAACTTATAAAGAAGATGGGATACAGTTGGTGCTTCACTGGTTTAGGACTCTGCTTGCTGATTGCAATCACCAATGTTGGTGTTATCTGGGTCAAAGGTGGCCACTGGAGACAGGAATTGGAGAAGCAAAATTCAGCGACTGAAAAGACAAAGAATTAGCGGCAATCACCAAATTTCATTTCTTCTAGAGATATTCACTGTTCTTATTATGATCTGGAAGCACCTAAATATGTAGCTGTAAGCGGGGGTTTGGGTCCATAACCCGTTATCTAGATGAGAAGACTTTGACCTAATTCGTATTTCGTTAATCTATTAATGCGGTAAAATTGACCTCTCCTTGACAAAAAGCTCTGAAGAACAACTCAAAAAATCTGGTTTGTGGTAAAACTGCATGCAGTTTCCCCATTGAGTATTTGACCCTGGTCAGCTTTTTTCAAAAGTAGACTGCGCTTTGGGGCCTGGGAGCACTAATAGTTTGATATCACCTGGCACTTCACCAGTGGAACCCTCTTCTTTTTATGAAGGAGAAGTAGCAGCACCCGCCCGCCCACCAC
>JAKUAB010000045.1:0-73307 GCA_030579075.1 Taiozyma dajiaensis
AAATATATCATATAATTAGTTCGCTACACTATGACTTAACATAGAGATTGATGTTCAATGGTTAGTTTCTAATTACACTGGGATATTCTCATAAAAGTTCTTTATCTAAAAGTACTATTTTGGACATTTCCTTACCATTGACAATACTGCTGGATCGTTGCCTTTTTTTATTACTGAATCTGCAATCAATTTGATCGGCACAATAGCACGGAGAGTAAATGTTAGAATTAACTAAGTATCTGTTATTGCCAACCAATCATTACATCAGATTATCTCTTAACAAGCTCCTTGTATTAACTGATCATAACTAAATAACTTAAGGGTATCTGTGATCTTTTATATAATAAACCAAACTCTCTTACTTATTTGCTCTTAATGTTTCTCGTATCAACTTTCACTTGATCTTTACCTGACCTTGTGACCTTCTTTATGTTTCTCTTATAAATCTTATGTCATTGACCTTATTTATCTTCAACACTTCCCACCGTATAGACTGTTCTTGTCCCTAAAAACTAAGTAAGTGGTGTCAATTGTCCGAGCGTCTTGTTGCAACAACTAATCAAGCCTTGTTTCTTGTAAAGTGATAGTGATGAGAATAGATTCTGTGGAATTGAAACAACATCATTTGAATCACAATTCCTAAAAATCACATTAAATGATTTGTCTTCTCTATTAATTTGGTAATAAACATAATGTGGTGAAAATTGTTTTTAATTTCCTCTTGATCCCTTGGTGGTATTTGATAATATTCATTTGCTTCTGAGATGTATGGTATTATTAATTTAACATTAGAAACTGTTCCTCTTATGAAATATGTTATCTTCAATTGATATGTTGTATCACTTCTTTTCAATTTGAAATGGATCCAAAATATTGAAATGCAAACTTTTGTTGTGTTTGCGATGGTAAATAAGCAGAGCAGTGGAGTGATATCTTGTCTCCAACTTCGTACTGTATTTCTCATAAATTAGGATTCATTCGTCGACTAAATGTATCTTGTGTATGTGGTGAATTCTCTTCCATAAACTTTATAACTTGAATTTGATGATCGACAAAATCGTCTGAGGCCATTTGTGATGGGTCATTGGGTTGAAAATGTAAAAGCATCTTAACAATGTGGATGGTTACCTAGATCAGCGTAAAATGGTGACGCTTTGATGGAACTATTGTTGGTATTGTTATAAGCAAATTCTGCTAAACCAATATTCATATCCCAAATAGTTCTCTTGTCTTCTTGATCGATCAATCTCACAATGGGAACCTTAACAGCACCTACAACGACAAAACTTGCACGATGCGAAGGACAAATAAGTGGTATCTTTAGAGTAGTTCTCCTCCTTGTAAAAACTGGGGTCCTTTTAACTGGAAGACACCATGCAAGTTTTAGGTAGAGGATCTTTTGGGGAAATGAATCCAATGTCACCATCTGGGATGTGAGCCCAATAAGAATACTTCCAACAATCGTAATCGCACTGAATCATTTTGTGCAGATCTCTTATCAATAATTTCATAATCATCAGCAACTTCTTGAGAATGATCAATCAAGAATGATCAATATGGAAAGCTCGAGGTTGAACACAACGTTTCTTTTCCAATGCATCAACGATTCTTCTTTTAGCAGCATCATAATTATAATTGTAATCAACTGAATCATAAGGCACAGTTTTTTATCTGCAAATTAGATAGCTCATTTATCCCATTTCCTTCACTGTCTAAAAGCCCATCAGGTAGAACATTAATCAATCCTTGATTGGCAAACAGGCTAAGATCAATTAGGGATCTGGGTATTTGGTGACTTCAATCAGTGTGTTCAATAGTTGGGTAAAGAAAGAATAGATGACAATGGAAACCACACATAGTTCATGGCATACAAACCAATGTTTTTCTTTCTTGGAACATTCTTGGAGCCAAAAGGGTCATTTTCAATAATCAATAGGTTCAAGTTTTCTTCAGATTGTAAGATTTTGTGAAGGCCAGAGTTACTTAGATCATATAACCGCTATTAATGGCAATTGTAAATCGTTTCTGAATCTTTTTGAATCTTTCTTCTTGAGTTGTTCAAATAGGGTTTTAGAGAACTTTTTATCTGAGAAGGAAAGGTAGCTGCTGCAGGTTGAACAGAAGTGTAGCATGGCTCACATATTCAGGTCATGGCAGAGGAATGAGTCTGTGAATGTCTGATCTCAGGGTATGTTTGTTTGCATGGTTTTTGACTTGGTTATTTGAGGGACTGTAGCGGCAAAAGGAAGTCAATGTTGGAGTTAAACCTAACTTAGAGGAATCTATGACAGAATTGAATGCTTTGGAGCTCTTAAATGGAATAAAAGTTGCATTTTGTGGTTGAAATTGAAGAAACAAAACAGAACATTGTTTCCTGACTTTAATAAATTTCAAAACAAAAGTGTGGACGCATCAAATTTTGTTGATGTTTGGAGAGAACGCCAGAAAAAAACATAAACATACATAAACAATGAACCTTTGGGAAAAGTGATAGAAACAACCAAAAATTGAGACATTCAGGCTATTGAACCACTGTCAGAACCTGTTCATAATGATATCTTATCGCTCTCTTTACTCCAACTTATCAACAACTTGAATGAGACCGACTTCAAAGAGATCTTGCCTCAATCTCTTCAAAGATCTTTGAAACCTAGAACAAAGCGTTTTCTGCTAATGCCATCATGGTAAAGCTTCCACAGTCGGATCAGTTGTTTCCAACTATCAAACCATAAGCTAATTTCAATCAAATTATTGGGCAGCTTTGACTGAATTTGAATCTTTGAAGTCTCAACCACAAATTTATCAAATAATTCATGATGCTGTTAACAACAAGTGTGGTGTGACTGGATGTAATATTGCATTGATATCAAGCTCAAGCTCGACAACAGAACCAACTCCAGATTCAAACTACTGAACCAAGATCCAAGTCTTTGTGGACTCTTTACAAAGTTTTCTGTTCCTAATGATGCTTCACAAGAAAATCCGACTAATGATGTTTCCAAGCATATTCTCTTTCTGGTGAATAACTTGTCTGATGATAGACTAGCCTCCAAGATTGGAGAGATAAAGGCTAAGCTAAAGGTTTCTCTTTACGGCTTGTTAACCAGCTTTTTTGTGGTTCAGAGAGAGCAAAACGAGAAACAAACCATCATCATTCGTATGGTGCTATTGACGCTGGATGTTGGCAATTAGCTCATTAATGACTATGTTATCAATGCTACTGTTTTAATGGATGATCTTCTGTATGATCATGAAGAAACACCAACTCAAAGAATCTTGTTGAAGAATTGGGGTAATTGTTTGGATGCTGTTATAATGGGTAAAAACATTACCCTAAAGCACAGAATTATTACTCTGAAAGATCTACTGATTGAAATTTATGACAACAAGAAGTTGAGTTCCTTGATTCTATTCATCTTCAAGGTATTTTACCTAACTTAGGGTTCTGGATACTTCAAATACACGACTTTGGGTGTCTGGTATTGGTTGAGCTTTAACAATTCGCAGGTTGCATTTGAAATTTGAAATTGAGGTAATCATTTGAGATTACAATTGGCTGATATTGAAACTGACCCTATCATCAGAAAACACATTTTAAAAGCGCTACAAGCACAGCTGGAAGCTCGAATCACTAACTTGAGACTTGAATCTAATAGTTCATCAGTCATATTACAGGCTCAAGACTAACTATCATTGTTCAGTCAAGATCAATGCCAGTCGCAGTCACAGCAACCACAACAACCTCCACCTCAACTACGCTCGCAATCCAAGCACACGGTTTCTAGAGACCAATATTTATCAACAAACAATTTCTTCCGTATAAAGCCTTGTTAAAAGCTTATTAAGATCTGTCACTGGATCATTCACAGAGAGGTTGAAAGATCTAGACGTTAATTCATCTAATCCAGTTACTCGTTCAGATTTTCAACATTATTGCTAAGATTTCTACTACAGAGCCTCTGGTGCTGAAATCAACTCAATTTATTGTGAATGCATTATTCCCAACGTCTGATTCCAACCGAGCTGTTGAGGTTTTGCTTTCTTGTTACATAAGATCTGTGAGATGTCTCCTGCCACAAAGATAGGTGTTGTTTGGTGGCCGATCCATGTTACAGATAACTGCAAATTCAGTTTGAAGGTACTGTTGTCTTTGTTTGGTGTGCAAATAATGCAACCTTCTGAATTTGATGAACCATTATCCAAATTTGTTTTTAATGGAGATGATTTAACTGAGCAGTTTGCTTGCAACTTGATTGAAAAAAGTTTGGAACTTGTTGTTTACCATGTTGATTTCGTTACAATAGTTCAAGAAAACTAAACGATAACACCAAAGTTGCAACCTTCGTGGAATCGCTATAATATTTCAAAGTATCTATCTTGCAGAATATTCAGAATAATATCGGTGGAGAAGTCTCAGCTGTTGATTTTTTTGGATATATGTTCACCTAATGGGTCTGTTTGCTGCAACACAAGCGAAACGATTCAAGATTACACTCAACTTATGTTTACCAATTGTTAGTTTCAAGCATTTTGAATTATGCTGATGCCATCCCTTTTTTTTAGAGCCAGTATTGACATTGCTATCAGGCACTTTAAAAAAGGTGAAACTATCAACAATGTGTTCGTCGGTACCAATGCCTTAGCCAAAATAATTGTTCTGCTGTTGATCAATCACGATGATGCTAAAGAACTATTTCAAGCTGGTTAACCTATGATATCGTTGGTACTTGCTGATTATTTTAAAGAATTCAGATAGAGAGTCTCAATGAGCACCCATATTTCAGGAGCTCCTGTGCTTTATTATCTGAATAAAGCTCTATCGCTGCTGTTGAAGAAGGATTTAGCAAACGGTTCTATCTAACGTTAGCTGACTTCTCCAATGTTTATCATGCTTTGGCTTCCCCATGCTTCAGTTTTGCTTCGATCACGTTGGTTGCTCACAAATTATTCTTGCCAAAGATTCTGGACCTGAAGCACTCTAAAGCCCAAGGTAAATTCATCCTGCTGTTACTAGACTTATTAAAGTTAGTAACAAGTACATCAAAGGCAAAGAAATTCCAGAAGTCATTTCAGTGGTTTATAAGGGAACGTTCCGTCTGTTCTTATGGTTGGTACATGACTATCTTGAAGTTTTGGTTCAGCGTCACCACCATTTGAAATGCGAGATCTCTACTTCATTTGTTTAATTGAGAAATATTGTTTTGTCAGCTTTCACCAATACTAGATCCATTCACTCAGGGCTTGAAGGTTGATAGGCTCACTGACATTTCAGAACACCCAATTGTTGCCTACAGTCCGCAGAATGATTTGAAAGGTCTGGAAAGGTCTATTGATATCTACTTACGAGTTCCACCGCAATTCCTGTTGGAGACAATTTTAAATTGTTTGAAGCAATCCCATACATCTAGATCTGGGATTGAGTACTCCAAGTCTAGCTTTAACACAAAATTGATCAATTCTTTGGTTCTTTATATTGGTATCCAAGCTGTTAACCAAAGACCAACCAATGGTCCCAGATTCAACCCAAAGTCTTCTCAATTAGCAGGTCTGGTAAACAGACTTGATCGAATTCAAGTATCATCTAATTGAGCTCATTTCTAATGTGCTAAGATAACCTAACTTTCTCACTTGTTGCTTTAGTTTTTTAATCTCACACTTCTTTGGTGGTTACTATTTATGAAACACAACTTGAGCGAGTCATCAATGACGCTACGGGTTCTACTTTGAACGAGCTATTTCCAACAGACCACACTCTTGGGGGCTTATTGATTACATTCATCGAACTGTTGAAGAATACTGAATTGACATTCATAAAGCAATCCCCAGTGATTGAAAGGACATTCCATCTGTTCAACTTCAGGGTCTACTGTTGTGGCTACTAGCTCTATCGTCTTCAGGTTCTACTATCTCACAAGGTAAACCTTCAAAACGCCAGTTTGATGATTATTCTTTTTTTGTATAACAATTGTTAATTAGAATGATCTTATAGTAAATTTGTGTGTTCTATTTGTAGGAGTGTTTTTGTTCTTTCTAATTTTTCTTTGAAAAAAAAAGCGTGTTGTTTATTTACACATACACTAAACTTTGAAGATGGTGAAAAGATACGGCTATGTGGAGCTCGTTGATTCTTAAGTGATATGTGCTGCCATGACGGCTGTCTTCAGAAAGGGTTCGGTGTAATCAATCAGTCCATTGCCATGGGAGTTCAAGAGAGTGTTTGTGAATTTGGACCCTGATCGTGTCCAAGCAAACATTATGTCCAAAAGGAACCACTTCTCAGCCCTACCGTTAGGATCTTAAAACTGTTAGATCTTAACAGGAGTTACCCATTACTAAGAGTTGTATTAGTGTCGATCAACTGTATCCAGGTGTTAAAATGGCTCAGGTCCTAGTTTACGGAGACTGTCCAAATGATGGCTCAAAGTAAATATCAAAGTTTTCCCCTAATCATTTAAAGCACCAAGGTTACAAAGTCAACCTCAGCGTGCTCAGATTCACCAGAAGAAATTGCCATATGTTTGTGGATCCTTATCACCACGGAATCCTGGTATCAAAGATTGGAGAAAGTTACATGCCATTTGAACAGTGTTTTCATCCAGAATGACGTATGCCAAAGAACCAACCACCACTCATGACTCCCTAATCAACCAACATCAGTGTCTATGACAAGTCACAGATTACCAATGTAAATGTTTAACCAGAGATTATGAAGGATGTTGAGAACTGAGAAGTCAACGAAATCACTAATGGCAACAAATAAAAGATTTGTCAACGCTTCCTAGAAAACATTCACGAGTTGTGATCAGGTACAACGCTTCAGAGGACTGTGCTTTACAGCCTCCAGCCCACAATCCGACCTGAAAAGACCGCTATTCAGTTGGCTGGTGGATTAAAGCCAGAAGCTCCCAACCTTGATCAAGCATCAGAAAGTTATACAGATATCCATATTGAGATCAACTGTTTTCATTTTTAACGAAAAACATCCCTGTTATCAATCTCACAGGCTTCTTGATGAAGTGACTTACCTTGTTGAATTATTGGATGACTCTACAACTTATTATACCTATGTTATGTCTACCAATTGTTACGTTCAAGCATTTTGAGAGTTTTAAAACCTTTAATGTATTCTGAAGAACCAGTTTTGACAGTGTTCTGAATAACGTTAAAAAAGGTGAAATTATCAACTATGGGCCTCTTTGCTTTGAAGCCTCTTGTTTTCTTGTCGATCAACTTGGAAGTCTTTGATAATGCTGAAGGTGACTATATCAAGTTGGTCATGTCATTGTATCCTTGGTGTGTGCCGGTATTCTTAATAGGGGCTCCGGTATTCTTAATAGGGGCTCCAGAATTCTTCAGAACTTTCTCCATTGCCTGAATTGAGTTTTACTGCTGCATTGGAGGAAGAATTCAAGAACCAGTTCTATCTAACTTTAGCTGGTTTCTTTGATGGTATTTCCAGGTTTCAATATTTCCTGGATCATTTTGATCTCTCACAGATCACCAAAGATTCTAGACTTGAAGCACCTTAAAGTCATTACATTTTGCTGGTACCAGACTACTTGAGATCTGGAAACAAGTACAGAACATTCGAAACTTATTCTAGCTGTTTACAAAGGCACCTACTGTTTATTCTAATTGTTGCTAAATGTATCTCCTGAGGCTTTGAATCTTCATTAGCATTATTGGCGTCATCATCTTCACCTTCATTGTCATCAGATAGGATGCAAGATTCTTGCTTCATTTGTTTAATTGCTGTTCTGTCAGCTTTCCCAAAGAGCATCTCATTGTGAGATCTATTTACTCTAGGCTTGAAATTTGATAGACTTACTGAGGTCTCTGAAGCTCCAATCGTTTCTTGCGGTCCACAGATTGATTTGATTTGAAAGGTCTAACAAAGTATATTGATAGCTATTTACGAGTTCCATCGCAAGTCCTACTGAAGACAATTTTGAATGCTTTAATCAAGCAAACAATCAACTGCAGAATCTCCTTGAAGAATCAAGATATTTAGCTACTGAACTCCAACTACAATGCCAACTATCAGAACAAAATAGATCAATACAAGCCGAGTTGAGCAAGACTGTTTACCAAATCCAGTTGGCTGAAAAGAAGCTGAAGTTTAACAATGTCAGTCAATTATTGACCAGTTTCGATGCAAATGTGAATAAGATCAAAAGTTTGGAATAATCTGTCATTGAGAATTAACAATGAATCCAAGTTGTCACCGAAGAATTTCATAAGATTGAAAATGATATGAGAGAGTTTTTGAGGAAAAGGCGCTTCAAGATACAAGAACTGCAGAAAGTAGTGAAACATTTAGCTATCAAAATCCCACAACTTGAAATTCAACTAAAGAATGCTTCAAATGTCTTCCAAACGCTTCAAATCGAGAGTGAGCAATTGGACCTGAAGCTTCAGACATCTAAAGATTCCATTTCTTGCATTGATGCTTCTATTGAAGAGTTTAAACAAGAGGGGAAACCTATGGAGAAACGCTTGTTAGAATAGAAGAGATTGATTGACAATATTACTTCCCAGGCCAACGTCGAGAAAGAGAATCAATTGGGTATCGATGAAGAAATTGCTGAGTTGAACAAGGTTTTGAAAGGTAAGAACAAACAGCTGAATGGTATCAAAGCTACAATTATCTGGGATTGGGTTTTCAAAGTACAGCTTTAACACAAAATTCATCAATACTTTGTTTCTTCATTTGTGTCAATTTAGCCCATGATCATACAAAGGGACAACTTCACTGACTGCCCTTTTATCAGGTCTTTGCAAGAGTTATCGATGATGAAGAGCTGTATTAATGATGACCAATTGTACACAGATGCAGAAGGGGCTCAGATCACAGTTTGCAAAGAGTTTCCAAATCATAGCTGAAAAGGAAGTCGGTTTTCCCACTAATCATCTCAAACATCAAGGTTACAAACTCAGTGTCAAAGTTCTCAAATTCACCAGGAGATACTGTAACCTGTTTTTGATCCTTGTAACCACGGGAACTCTGTTTTAAAGTTTAGAGAAGGTCCTCAATGCTGTTTTCTTCCAAGCCCAGCTATTCCAGAGAGCCAACCACCACTAATGACTCCAGAAACAATCACCAGTATTTTAAACCAGGTCACAGATTGCCTATCAAATGTTCATTCAAAGGTAATCAAGGGCATCGTGAAACTTTGTCAATGGTTAATCATGAGCAGAAATGGCACCTGTGTATTCTTCAGATTTGACAACACTTTACTGCCTCCAATACAGTACCTGACTTGAAAAGACTGTCAACTCCAGAGCCCCACGACTTTGGAAAGTAATCAAAATATCTTGGGAGATCAATTATTCTTCAATTTTCAACAAGAGGCTCCCCCACCTTCAATCTCACACGCTTCTTGATCGAGAGTTACCATCAACACTAAGTCGTTAGATAATTCTACAACTTGTCTACTCCTATTTTATGTATTCCAATTCTTAAGTTCAAGTACTTTGAAATGTCCCTCAAGTCACTTTTTATGCTTCAGAACCGATGTTGGCAATTACATCACTTATTTTCGGCAATTTGAAACTATCAATGATGAACCTAGCTGCTCTGATGCCCTATCCAAATTGATTGTGTCGTCGTTTTGTCAGTCAACAGATGAGGACTCTGATACTACTAGAGAGGACTATTTCGAGCTAGTGAGATCAATCTCATCTTTGGTTTCTGCTGTTTCTCACTAGATGCATCTCCAACGAGGTACCATATGGCCGGATATTCTTCACTTCGCTACCATAATGAAGCTCAATTGCTGCTGTCGGACAAGTGTTCAATATAGAGTCCAACCTGGGGTTAACTGACACTGCATTTATAGTTAATGACACTAGTTTTTTGCACAATATAGTTTCTCCTTCATTTATCTGCTACCAGTAGTTCTTTAAACGTACATTTCGCTCGCATTTGGACTATATACTCTAGCATGTAGTTCACCAACTTCTTTAGTGAAGTAATTCAAAACTTAGACCTGTGAACAACGAGGAAAGAACTTGAGAGGAGGTTTTCGTGTGTCTGAAATGATTTTGGGTGTTGGTGACGGTGGTGAGTACATAATTTGGCCTCAGTGATAAGATTGGTGCTGTTTAGTGGCGAGAATGGGGAGATATAATTATCATTTTGGCAAACATCCGTGGCGGTAGTATTCACCATGGCATTTTTGTTCAAATTTTGCGATTTTAAGAAATTGAAGATCAACAGTTTTAAAATTCAAAATTAAAAAGAGATTAAAAGAAACGGAAAGAGAAAAAATCACAAGATTAGTAAAACTATAGTAAAAGGATAGTTTAAAGTGGTTTTACTGAGAGAAAGGATGTAAGAAAGATTTGGATGGGTGTTCTGAATTTAAGACGAATGGTTCCTGTTTTTTTTTGTGCGTTTTGGTGTATTTTTGTTCTTTCAACTCTCTTTAAAGCATTGTAAGACTGGCTTTAAAAATCACAACCGAATACTACTAAAATTCTATTGAAATGACCTTAGCGTAGTCATTGAGCTTCTACCTATTTCTTTAGAGTATATTTGTTCGTTATCACGAGTTCTAGAACGACTACAATCAAATTTCTTTCAAAGTATCTTAACATCATTATTTAAATCTTCTTACATGATTAAGGGAATAGTAGCTTCAAAGAATTGACTTCAAATTAATAGAAGTTTATATATTTGCAGTTATTGTTTCTCAAGTTTATCTTTGATATCATCTTTCTGAATTTAAGACAATCAACATGAAGTTCCATCATCTATACCAGTGATGAGGAAGCCTATTCAAGCCCCTTCGTTGATGAGGCTTTGGAAATCCGGATTGATGCTCTTGTGAAAAGCAAATAATAACTCACACTCAAATCTCAAGTTAATGGATCAGGCATTGAGATGATCTTTAGCAAATGGGCCAGAAATACCTGATAAACTGATGAAGATGATGATGTAGCAACAATAAGAGCAAATCGGGTGTTAGCCTTTGCAAACAACTGTCAATACCTTATCCTTGTTTCCAAATATCAATTCAGTCTCGTATCAGCAAACATGAACTGAGCTTTAAGGTGCTTCAAGTCTAGAATCTTTGGAAAGAATAGTCTGAGAGGAACCGAACTGATCCAGTAAATAAAAGCCTGGGAATACCATCAAAGATTGTATCTAAAGTTAGATAGAACTGAAATTTGAACTCTTCTCAAGGGCAGAAATATGGAACTCGATTCTAATGATGTGAAAAAGATTTTAAAAGATACTGGACCTCCTTTTAAGACCATCAATATATACCAAGAATATAAGGAACACCAGAAGGATGATATAGTTGCATTCAGTGTCATCGGAATCTTCCAAGTTGATAAACAACAAAGCAATCAATTTGAATAAAGCATAAGGGCAAAGGAGCTATTATCGATGTAAGAACTTCTTCATTACCAAATTGAAGTGGTCATAATATTGGTATGAAGAAACATATTGTTGTAAATCAAAAAGCATTTGTAATACCTTCTGAACTCTTCAACATCCAGAATGGAACCCAAAAGTTTACTGTGAGTCTGAACCAGTGACACACAGATCTTATAAAATTGGTGAAGGAGGGAGGGAGGGGATGTATTCCTCATTCTAAAGGATCTTTCTTAAAGTGTAAACTCGCTCTTAACGGAACTCCGTCTTTTTTTTTGGTTACCTATCACTCGTGTGGTGTTAACCAACCAGGGTTATTGTTAAGCAGTTTGATGATCCATCATGGGCCAAATCTGAACTATATTAACAGAAAACAAAGGGCACAAACACAAAGTCAGTTTATCAAAAATGGCTGTGTTGGAGTCTCAAAGGCCAAAAAAGTATAATTGTGATTTTGAATCCTGCAAGAAGGCATTTTCACGCCCTTGTCTTCTTACTCAACACAAAAGAACACACACTAATGACCGACCTTTCAAGTGCGACGAATGTGGAAAGGGTTTCTTTCGTCAATCTCATTTGAAATGCCATAGATGGTCACACTCAGAGATCAAACCTCTGACTTGCATTGTTTGTACAAAGGGATTCACAACAAATCAGCAGTTAAATAGACATATAAAGACTCATGAGGCTTCAATTGAATGTCCTTATGAAACTGGTGTCAAATTCTTGACAAAAGACGAATTGAAAACCCACATATTACAGGAACATATTGGATCAGAAACGATTACAGACAATGATCATATTCAGATAATCCAAAGAGATCTTAATTCTTCGAATACTGGCTTTGACTTCAACGACTGGAACCTTCAAAATTGGGCCGATTTCCAATGTAAAGAAGTTGAATGTCAAGGTTATCCTAATCATCAAAGTATCACTGGTTTATTGTTGCATTATGATCAATATCATAAGTACATCCCGGAAGAGCTGCTTCAGCAAGATATTACTCAGAAGTTAGAAGATTGGATTAGCAAAGGAATCGATGATGTTTTGTCATAATTGTGTTTTTTTTTTAATAATGATGGGTTACAATAGTAGGTTACCACTGATTAGCAACCAAGTTTCTATTGGTATAAAAGGTAATAAAATTCTTCCAACTTGATGCTTTCATGATATTACACTTTACCCACTACAATGACAACAACTTATAACACTATCAAATTGCAATCAGGTACTGAGGTCTTCTACAGGGAGGCTGGTCGTGCTAACAAGGAGACTCTGTTGCTATTACATGGTTTTCCTACTTCTTCTTTCCAATACAGAAATTTGATAACCCTTCTAGCACCAAAGTATCATTTGATTGCCCCAGATCTTCCAGGTTTTGGTTTTACAAAAGAGAAAGCCGGCTACGTCCATACTTTTGCCAACATTGCTGCCACAATTGATGAATTTGTTGAGGAGTTGGGTCTAAAGAAATTTGCTATATACATTTTTGATTACGGTGCTCCAACAGGTTTGAGATTGGCGTTGAAGGATCCTAAAAGAGTCACAGCTATCATTTCACAGAACGGTAACGCATACGTTGAGGGTCTTGATGATCAATTCTGGAAACCATTGAAGGATTTTTGGGCAACGAATGACAAGTCCCACGAAGGTTTCAATAATGCGCTGTTAAAATTTGTCGAAGATAAGCAAAACGTTGATGACCAATATTACAAGAATGAAAAGGGTTCAGTTGACCCTGCTGTTCCATTTTTGGATTATCAATTGATGTTGACCCGTCCTGCTCAAATTCAAGTCGATTTGTTTTACGATTACAAAGAAAATGTATCCCTTTACCCAAAGTTCCAAGAATATTTCAGAGTCTCAAATGTTCCAATCTTGATTGTTTGGGGTGACAAAGATTACATATTTGCCAAAGATGGTGCTGAAGCTTTCAAGAGAGATTCTAAGAACGTCCATTATCATTATGTCGATGCTGGTCATTTTGCCTTGGAAACCAATACAAAGGAAATCGCAGATACAATTGATGAATTTTTGCAATCCATTTAACCCTTCTATTAACAATTGATTTGTTTTTTGAATCTAATTCTTCAATTGTAGATATAATCTACTCTCTTTATACATTTTTAAGTGATTTGCCAATTGTCATAAGCTGGAGCGTTTCCAACTTCTTTCCAAACATGATCAGTATCATGTAGTGCTTAATTTGACAATCATAACCCTTACATACTGAGGTGGTAAGTCTTCCTGTGGTATAAACTGGTGTCAATTCACTATCAAGATGTTTTTGTTTCCTTTTTCGGAAGATGCATTTTTTGGCGAAAAAGGAGACTTCCACCCGACCCGATAAGCATTGCTTAATCTTGAGATTGGATTTGTCAGATGCTGTATGAACATATTTTTGACTCATTACTTTCTTAATAAAGAGAGTAGATTGAAGACAAAGTTGTTTCATTTCTTCTTTACACTCGAGAATTGAACATAAACTTATTGGGAACCATTAACTAAGTCAACCATGTCTGCTGAACTCTTTTCATTGAAAGGTAAAGTTGTTGTTATCACTGGTGCCACTAGAGGGATTGGTGAAGGTATGGCAACAGGCCTGGCTGAAGCTGGTGCCACTATTATTCTTGTTCATAGGGATTCCACAGACCCAACAGAAATCATTGCCAAACTGTCTGCCATCAATGACACAAAGGTCTTCTCTTTGACTGCTGAAATGACTAAAGACGATCAAGTTGACAAAGTTCTTCCAGAAGCTTTGAAATTATCACCAACTGGTAAAGTCGACGTTTTGATCAACAATGCTGGTATGTCTTATTATAGAAGAGCAGCAGAGGACACGGAGGATATTGCTTGGAACACTGTTCTTCAAGTTAACTTGAACTCAGTCTTCAGACTCTCAAGAGCTTTTGGTAAACACTGGATTGAGAATGGTCAAAAGGGTAAAATCATCAATACAGCTTCGTTATATTCCTTTATTGGTGGGTTGAACGTCATCCCTTACACTGCTTCAAAAGGTGCTGTTCACAGTTTGACTCAAGGGTTGTCCAACGAATGGGCTAAAAAGGGTATAACTGTTAATTCAATTGTTCCGGGCTACATAGCAACTGATATGACCAAGGATATCTTCAATGATCCAGTTAGAAGCGCAGAATTAATCCAAAGGGTCCCAATTGGTAGATTTGGTAACATATATGACTTTAAGGGGCCAATTGTGTTTTTAAGCAGTGCTGCAAGTGATTATTTAACTGGTGGTATGATTGCTGTTGATGGTGGCTTTTTGGGGTATTGATTGAATCTTCTCATTATAAGTTACATATATTCCCTTATATAACAATTGTACATGTATTATAGCAAATCTTTCTGTTCATATAATCTCTAAATCGCATTCAACAGTCGTCTATTCTTAAAAGTTCCCAGGTCTATTGAATAGCTTCTCATGGGCTGATGTATCATAGTTCAAATTAGAACCTTGAAAGAAATCTAGTTCTAAATCCCCTTGTTTCACCGGCTGGTGAGAGGAGTTGAAGACATCCTGGTAGCTGTTCTGAAAGCTGGTTAGATAGAAATCTGGCTCAAATGAGGAAACTTCACCTGTTCTGCTATTGTCATAGGCAAACCTCTCAGCAGCTCGAGTATTCTCGCCCTTGTCCAATTGATATATCCTCCTTGAAAATTCCGTAATCTTTCTAGCTTGGAATTCAAGGACATCTGTTTGGTCCATAAGCAAAGCATTGTCAATTATCACTGAATTGTGAAACTGAGTCTCGTCATCTTCTTCGTAAATATCTGAAACTCCACTAGTAATCGGTATGACAGCAGGATAGCATCCACTGTGCCATATATCACCAGAATTTGTATGGCCCTTTGAAATAAGGTAAACTGGTACCTCCATGATCCAGTTGTTAACTTTCTCTTTGTGTGACATGTTTGGTGAACCTCTCGGATTGAAAGAAGCTGGGAATTTACCAAATAGATTACCTTTGGTCTGTTTCTGGCTAAATTTACCTATAACAGCCTGTGTTTTATGAGTTCGTCTTGGTGGAGGTGGGGGTGCTTTACCGTTAACAGCCTGCTGGTCTCTAACAAATTGTAAGAACTGGATATCACTTGTGTTTAATCCACTGTTGTAGTTGAACGTTGGTGTAGGTGTCGAATGAGTAATGGGAAACATTTTTTGAACATGTTCAGGTGTCAAAAGGGATTCAGGGATGAGTATATCTTTCTTTGAAACTTGTGGGAATGTTGGAGTTGTCTGATAGACATTGGTCTTATTTATATTGGCATTCAAAGCACCACAACTGTTGTTTGGGTTCGTTTGAACTTGTTTCCTTTGATAAGATAAATTGGCATAATTGTAAGATGAACTCATAGTATTGAAGTGGCAAGGATGTTTGAAGTAAAGCAAACGGCCAATGCTATAGCTAGTAATTCAACACAAGCAGCGAAAGATCCTTAAAGGTAGCGCAAAAAAAGTTGGAGATAACAGTTCCGTTTGGAAAGAAGCACCAGCCAAAAAGCAACGTAGATCCCGGTGTAGGGTATGACTAGATAAACAATGGTAACACACGCGCTTTTGTACAGGAGCGGTCAAATCCAGTCCAATTTATTAAATGTTAACTATACATGGAGTGTAGAAGTTGAAAATCATAATCTTTAAAGGTTTTGTGGAATCAGGATTCGATTTGTGGCAAATGAGAGGGAAATGTGGGTTTTGTGTAAATATAATATTATGTTGGTATTGATTGAATTATGCTAAAATGTTTGGGAAATTAGCGTTTCTGTGTTTGTGGTTTTTCGTTTATCTGTGGTAAAATCCATGGTGGACTTTGACATCACAAAACTCTGAACAAGAAAGTCAAGAAAACCGATAGAGCCAAAGCACCACAGATAGCTGTTGGGCCATAAGGATCATCATAGTTAGCAACGACCTTGGATCTGATGTTGATAACTCTCCATAGGTACATTGAGGTAGCGTAGGCAATGGTACAAACAGTTGTGATGAAAAAACCAACAGAACAAGCTAATGAAACAGTGTCACCATAACTCAGAAGCGATGTAGTTGTAGCACTCAAGATTAGAGCGATTGATAACCAACTTAGGAAAGTACGTTCAGTGGCGAAGTAAACTTTTGGTTCCACTCGGACAGGAACACAGATCTTTTTACCAGGAGGAGCAACAAACCTTGTGTCAAATATGGTATCTCTTGAAACCTTATAACTATTCTCATCAGTAAACCAGTATTCAATCTTGGCTAAAGCCTTGTTGAATAGCCCGATGACTGCATTTGGTGATTTGACATGTGATGAGGATACTGTATTAGACGTGTTAGTTAGTAGTGGTGTTGTCTCTGACTGACCAACAACAGTATTGTTTGAATTATCAAACTGCTGATTTGTGGAGCCAAAGTTACCACCGATCAACTCTTCATCATCCATATACTCCCCACTCGAAGTGTTGGTAGCTGAATTTGAAGCTCTTTGGATACCAATTTCATTAGTCAAGGCAGGTTTTCTAATATCAACAGACATCTGTGGAAGCCAGAAAGGGATTAAATCAATACGTTCTGGTAATAAAGTGGCGACACCATGAATGAATTTGGAGAACTTTGGAACGGCTTCAACCAAGTGACTTGAAATTAAATTTCTAACCCATTCAGGAGGTTCTTGACCTAATTGTGTTTGCAGTTTAACTTCTAAGACAGCGTATGGGAAACGTTCAACATCTTTTGGAGGTAGTTGACTGAATGGCCAATCGACACCAATATCCATTCTTCTCCAATTACCTTTTGTTCTGTCAACTCCATCAAAGTTATCTTCTCTAACCATAGTCAATTCAGTATCCAATGAGATACGAACTCTAGCATCACCTGGCAATTGAAAAGCAGTCCTGTTGTAGAAAGATCTGACCACGGGCCTTAGCTTCTTCTTCAGAACAGTGTATTGAGTTTCAGTGGCTAAGGCTTCAAGGTTTTCAATCTCTTTCAATGACTTTTTACCATCTTTTCTCATTTTTTCGAAGGCTTGTGGAACAGTGTACTCACCTTTCATAAATGAGTTGACATATTTCTCTTTCAATGGGAATCTGGCTTTAACAGACTTCTCACCTGTCCAATCTTCTCTATGGGTCTTTCTTTCAACAAAAATAGTATCTGAGGACATACCACCATACCATCTCAATCTATGAGCTTCAGCACCTTCATCTTTTCTCAATCTGCCGTAGTACAGATCCAAATTCTCATTATCGTAATAGATGGATGTGATAGCAGAATCTTCTTGTTCAAACTCTTTGTTGGTATTGAACACAAGCACAGGTAAATGTTTCAAGATGATCAGTTTAACTTCAGTGATGTTATCAGGATGAACCCAGTATTTGGTGGTCTGACGAACAAAGTTTTGTTGACCACCACCAGCAGATGAATCACCTTTCACAGGGTTACCTCTGGTTCTCACCAAATCATACAATGTAGAAATCTTAACAACCAATTTGTCATAGTTTTCTTTAAAGAAAGGTTTGGCATCAAGTCTGACTTGGAAAACAGGTTTCAAATTGTATTGGGTTTGTTTGTCATGCTTCTTGATGATCTTTTGAAAACCTGTGTAGTTGAGCCTAGTATATTTAGCCAAGTCATGGACATCAGCAATAACATCACTCAACTCGTCTTCAAGATCCTCAAAATCTTGTTCTAATGGTGGTTGTTGGGATTCAATAGCACCAATCACCTCATGGACATTCTCTTCAGCATCCTTGATTCTTCTTGAAATCTCGGTGACTTTGACCTTTTGGAAAGTGTAAACCTTGTCAAGTTCGTTATCTAGCGACAGAAGAAAGTCTTCTTCTAACTGGTTATTCCACTGACCATTGTTGGAGGCTAAACCAGATTTCAATTGACTCTTAAGATCATCGTAAGAAATGTAGTAGAAGTTGTAGCTTCTGATTAGGGAGCTCTTCAGGTGCTCACCGAACTTCATGTTTTGAAGTGCTAGAAAAAGTTCAATGGAGTGTTTAAGGAAAGGAGGATTGGAAATATAGGGGCTGACCGGGGGTATTTAAGGGGAAACTGGTAGCTTGAAGAGGGTTCAAAGTTGGAAGTTGGGAGTTTATGCATCTTTTTATCGCACGTGTGCCTGATTATTTTAAGCGACCCTTACTCTTTCCTAAAAAAGAAGGTGACTGAATTAGGACATGTTTGCAGCCCTGAACTCTTGATGGATTTTTTTTTTCTTCTTCACCAAGATGAGCTTCAAATGAACAAAAGAAATGTAAACTGTCTCCTTCTGTAGCTGCAAATAACTATTGAAAATGAAGGTATGTCTTTGATCTGTCGGTATCTTAGGAAACACACACACTAACAGGATTCACAGGTTGAAATAGAAAGAGAAAAATTACTTTCAAATTATGAAGTTCTACAGCATCTAAAAGAGATTGAACTCCAAAACAACTGGAAGAAACAAGGTGAGAAGAAGTCAAAAAGAGTTTACAACCCAGATCTAGAGGTCATCACGCGAGAAGTTATATCGTTCTTATCCAAATCCATCACATCGACACAATCTGCTGAATCTATTGCGGAATCAATGAAAGAATTATCAAAATTTGGTCTTGAGAAGATCGAGATGCTACAAATAATCAATTCAGCACCTCACTCATTGGTTAATCTTTACTCGGTTATCGAAGAATGTGATCAGCGGTTCGATGAGCAACAAGTTGAAGAGATCCTTCAGATCATCACTAGTCACTTCCCGCCGCTAGAGGAGCCAGAGGAGCCAGAGGATGAGGATGTTCAAAAAGATGAAGAAGGTGATGTTGTGGTATAGGTTACTCCCATAGTAAAATTGCATATATTCATTTGAAAGATATTGCCTACTAGTGCCCCCATGGATTTACTCTAACTGCAACTCCAGAGCTCTATAGATCCAATAGATAGGTATCCGTGATGTCTTGGGTCCACATCTTGCAGCAACAAGAGTATATTGCCATGTCGCAATTTTCATTATGCTGAGCTTAAGCGATAGCTATATACATAGCAGAGCATTTGCAATTGCAGGGGTATATGAAGATGCAAGTCTCCTATGTATAATGACAAATATGTAATATATAATGCCTGTCTACGCCACAAGTGATATTGACATAACATGTCTTTAACCATTATCTATAGACTTATTCGCCTTGCTTACGAACACCACTGACGATATCGTCAACTCTCAATAACAGACAGGCAGATTCAATACCAGTCTTTATAGATTGTTGTTTGATAACTTCTGGTTCCCAAATGCCGTAAGTGTTCATATCCACAACTTTACCATTTTCACCATCAATACCGAAAGTGTGTTCACCTTTGGCATGTTTGGCTCTCAATTGTGATAGAATTCTGATTGGGTTACCACCAGCGTTTTGGATCAAAGTTCTTGGAATGACTTCGAAAGCATCAGCAACAGCTTGATAAGGCCATTGTTGAACACCTTCAATTGTTTTAGCCTTTTCACTTAGTTTGACTGAAACAGCCATTTCAGTGGCACCACCACCTGGAGACAAGCTTGGTTCAAATATGACGTTACGTGTGACAGCCATGGCATCTTGTAAGTTTCTTTCAATTTCATTCAAGATATCTTTTGATGGACCTCTTAAACTGATGGTACAAGCTTGTGGGTTTTCACATTCTGTTAGGTAAGTGTAGTATTCGTCACCAATTTGTTCGATTTTGAATAGACCACACTTAGTACCAATATCACTTTCTTTTAGATCTTCAATTCTGTTGACAATAGTGGCACCAGTAGCTCTAGCAATTCTATTGTTATCAGATTTCTTCACTCTTCTCAAAGCAGTGACACCACCTTTCAATAGGTAATGTTGAGCAAGATCACTAACACCCTTTTCGGTAATCACTAAATCTGGTTTGAAACTCAATAAAGTTTCACACATGTCTTTAATTTGTTCTTCTTCAATTTGTAAGATTCTGTTCCAATCTTCTTCCTTGGTGATTTCAATGTTTGTCTGAGATTCACCTTTTTTGTACTCAAGAGGACAATCTAACAATATAATCTTTGGGTTTTCGATGTGTCTTCTCATTTTTGGATGTGTAACGTCTTTGTTCAATAAAACACCATTCAAAACCTCACTTTGTTCGATGTCACCACCTGGGATCTTTTCAACTCTAACATATCTCTTGATATCAATTTCCTTGTGTACACCATCGTCAATTAAAACAGTCTTAACGGCCTTCAAAGCCAGTTTACACATCAAATCTGACCATTTATTGATGTATTTGGTACCAATTGATGCACTGATCAATTTAACCATGGCAGGTTCATTATCTATGTCAATAGGTCTGGAAACCTCGTGGATAATCTCTAAGGCATCACTCAAGGCTTGTTTCAAAGCTTGGATAATAATGACTGGATGAATGTTCTTTTCAATGTAAGGGAAGGTCTGAGCTAAGATTTCACCAGCTAATATAATCACAGTTGTGGTACCATCACCAACTTCTTCATCTTGGGTTCTACTCAACTCAATCATGGATTTAGCAGCTGGATGGGCAACATCAATCTCTCTCAAAATGGCGTGACCATCATTGGTCAGCACAATACCACCCATTGGATCTAGCAGCATCTTCAACATGGCTTTTGGACCAAGACATGTCCGGACAATGTCACTGACCGCCTTCGCAGCAGTGATGTTGGAAATTTGAGCTTGACGCCCAGTTTGTCTTTCCGAACTGGTATCTTGGGGATTGTTAGTACAGCCATTTCCACAAGGTATCGCTCTTTACTCACTCATGAACACAACAGGAGCCTGCATCTTTGTTTGTTTGTTCTATTCTACGAATCAAATCACCACCAGTGAACGATGTTCTCGCTGATTTCTTTTCGTTTCTGTATTTTTTTTTCGCGTTGGGCTGTTGTGAATTCCGATCATAATGAGTCGGATTTCAGCTTCTAGAGATCAAAATTTGACCAAGATGGGCTACAATGACCATCATCATTAAGAGAGATTGACGGTGTTCCCCTTTGTGCAGCCACTTTCTCCAGCTTCATTCGTTGTACATACACATCATGGTGTCCACTATTGAAAGAATCGAACAAATCACTCATGAATTGAAAATCACACAGAAGAATAAGGCCACAGAGTACCATATTGGTCTGTTAAAGGGTAAACTTGCACAGCTCAAGCGTAAGTTGCTAGAGCCTGAACCAGGTTCTGGTGGTTCATCTGGGCAAGGTTTCGAAGTACAGAAATCTGGTGATGCTAGAGTTGCTCTTATAGGGTTCCCATCTGTTGGTAAATCCTCATTTCTATCCAAGATTACAAAGACCAAATCTGAAGTTGCCAGTTATGCTTTCACCACTTTGACCTCTGTGCCTGGTGTCTTGGAGTATGAAGGTGCCAGTATCCAAATTCTTGATTTGCCAGGTATTATTGGTGGTGCTTCTGAAGGTAAAGGTCGTGGTCGTCAAGTTATTGCCACAGCAAAGACATCTGATTTGATTCTAATGGTTTTAGATGCTACCAAAGGTGCTGATCAAAGAGAAATCTTAGAAAATGAGTTGGAGAGTATCGGTATTAGATTAAATAAGGAGAAGCCAAATATCTATTTCAAAATCAAAACTACTGGTGGTATTAAATTCAGTTTCACATATCCTCCAAAGCACTTGAATGAAAAGATTGTTCAAGCCATCTTGAAAGACTATAAGATTCATAATGCTGATGTTCTTGTTAGAGATGATGAAGTTACTATCGATGATTTCATTGACATTATCAACGATTCACACAGAAGTTATATCAAATGTCTATACGTTTACAACAAGGTTGATGCTGTTTCTATTGAAGAGGTTGATAAAATCGCAAGAGAACCAAATACTGTGGTGATGAGTTGTGAACAAGACTTGGGTATTAACGATGTTGTTGAAGAAATTTGGTATCAGTTGGACCTTTTGAAACTATACACAAAGAGAAAAGGTATTGCTGTGAACTTTAATGATCCAATGGTGGTTAGAAATCACAGTACGATTGAAGATGTTTGTAATGGTATTCATAAAGATTTCAAAAACAACTTTAAATATGCACTAGTATGGGGATCTTCTACAAAGCACAATCCACAGAAATGTGGTCTAACACACTTGGTTCATGATGAAGATGTTGTTTCTATTGTGACTAAATAATTTCAACCAATTATAAAGAAGTTATGTACAGTTGTGATGTCGTAATCTTATTTTTGAATACCTCTTTTTTCAAGGAAATCTTTTGCTTGGTTAATCTTGGTTGCCACATATGGAGAACCACCTTTATCTGGATGATTAGCCAACATGATCTTTCTGTGCGTTTCTTTAAGCTTCTTCTTTGTTAATGTACTTTCCCTTAGGTTTAGGATCTGTAGAGCTTCTTTAGCAGTCATTTTAGTACCAAATCCACCTTTGTGGAAGGCTTTACCATTAATACCCGGTTGGTTTGATTTGAACATACCGGCAACAAAGTAAGCAGCAAAGAAACCACCAACACCGGTTAATATTGGATGGTTACCCATAGCTGTAAGTGTTTGATCGAAATAATAGTCTATGGAGCCCTGTGGAGGTTGAGATGTGTTTTGAGTCTGTTGTGGAGGAGCTTGAGGATCATTAAAGGAGATGGTCTGAGGAGCCTGTGGCCCCTCACCTGGGATAGGAAGACTTGGAATGTCGATGCTAGCTGGGGCCATAGTTTATAAGTGGAACAAAGTGGCGTTGAAGAACTTTTTGTTATCAACTTAATGACAGAACATTTTCGGTTTTTTATGGAACTTTTCATGATCAAAACTCAGTTTTATTTTTCGGAGATTTTCATCAATGCGCGAATATTGCTATATAAAGTAATTTACCGGATTTGGATAAATTTCTCGGAGATGAGCTAGAACAAAAAAAAAATTTAAATTCTTAAAATTTAAAAAGAAATATGATTAGGCTAATTATCAACAGATTCAGCAATAGAAACTCACGATTATGAGAGTTGTTGCTTGTCATTTCTGCTCTTCACCATGTTACCCTGGGCATGGTATCATGTTTGTGCGTAATGACGCCAAAGAATTCAGATTCTGTCGTTCTAAATGTCATAAAGCTTTCAAACAACGTCGTAACCCAAGAAAACTAAGATGGACTAAAGCTTTCAGAAAGGCTGCTGGTAAAGAACTTGCTGTTGACTCCACTTTAACATTCAGTGCTAGAAGAAATGTCCCAGTCAGATATAACAGAGATCTAGTGGCCACCACATTGAAGGCCATGGCTAGAGTTGAAGAAATTAGACAGAAACGTGAAAGAGCATTCTACAAGAACAGAATGAAGGGTAATAAGGAAAGACAACTTGCTCTAGATAAGAAACTGGTGGAAGCCAACCCAGAACTACTAAGAGTTAGAGAAGTTGAAATCGCTAAGAAACTAGCCAAGGAAGAAGCTAGAGCTGCAAGAGAAGAAGAAGAACAATTAAGTAATGATGAAGAAGTTGAAAGTGATGAAGAAATGGATATTGAATCCGAGGAAGAATCTGAAGCTGAAGAAATCAAACAAAAGGTTGTTCTTAAGAACAAAAAGCGTGCCAAACGTGTTTTATAAATGGGTTAGGTGTTCTCAATTAATTGTATATTAGTAATTGTATAAGTTCTGGTCAAAATAGAAAAATCATGGCATTTATTTATTATGAAGTTGTAGGAGTTTATGATTAGTAAGTCCCTCCCTCTTATTTTACGAATGAGCTCTTCATCATCAATAGTTTCATTCTGGACATACATCATATTGTGTTCTGTGACCAAAAACGGTCAAGTATAACTCTACGTTGCGATGTAACATGAAATTTGTACTTTGATTTCAGAACACAGTAAAAAATCCTTTATTAATTAGCCGTAAAGTTACCGTTCCCAAAGAACTGTTCCCAAATAGAATCACTGGATACTTGATTCATCAATTCAAAGATCTTCAATTGTTCAAAATCTCTATATCTTTCACCTCTATCAGTGGTTTCTACACCAGTCTTAGGTGGTGTTGATAATGATGGATAGTTCAAATCATCAGAACTTCTTCCTTCAGGCGTATCATATGATTTTGCGCTCCCAGATGCGCTTAATTGATTGTAATCATTGCCTAAAGTGTTGTTATAATCACTTGGTGTCTTTTCGTTCAACTGCTGGAAGAATTTATCAATATCATCAATATCGGCAGATCCTACAACTGAAGCCTGATTCTCAAACTTCAATCTGATCATGGCCAGTGATAAAATTTCAAAAATTTCAACACATGGAGAAGCAGCATCACAACTTTCAACCAACGAGTTCAGCACTTGGATAACGGTACTTGAGTAAGATTCAAGCTTCTCTGCCGTTATAAGAGGCTCTTTTGAATTGTAGATGGAATAGAAGAATGATGTACCAGCCATAAATAAGTTATGGACAGCAGCCCAAGTGTAGTTGATGGTTTTGGATCGAAATAATTCTGAATAACAGTTGATAATACCTTTAGAAGCTTCAAACACAACTTCTAATGTCTGCTGATTGACCATTGGATTCTTTGGAGTGACACCAAACAACAGCAATTTTGTATGATAGTAGTTCAACTTGAAGAATTCAAAGTTAAAATCACAGTTTGATTTTCTGGATGTCTTTAATGGGATAGTTCTGAACCAATATTCCAATTTTTCATCAATGCTTAATTTCCAATCATTCAAGTTGTTGTATTTTCTTGGAAGTTGAGATGATCCAAAGTATAAAACCTGAAGAATCTCAGCCTGTATCCTTCTAATCTTGAAAAAGTTTATAGAAATAGTCTTATAGGTAGGAAGTGAGTTTTTGATGGCAACATAGTCATCCGCTTCATCATAATTGATTAGACAATCATCCAGATCCACCGGGAAGTTAGTTGAGATACTTTCTTCTGGGATGCCAAATGGCCTCCCCAGATAAACACAGATCTGTCTGTCAAGACTGTAAGCACACCAAAACAGTCTTCTTCTCAAATCTTTGATAAATGGAGTGAATTGATGATTTAACTTTTCTGTATGGAGACCCAAATCAACGCATAATCTTAGCGTCGTACCAAGAATATACCAACAACCTGGAGTGGAAGGTCTCATGATTGAATACAAAGTCAACATTAACAAACCTTGTAAACATTCTAACCGATCCTCTGAAGAATATATGGAATCAACGAATAACATAGCCTGTTGCTTGTAAGAGTTAGATGTCTCTGGATTGTAATGTAGTAAGTTGATGGATGAGGCAATTGCAAACACCATATTCAAGAAGAACAAAGGTTTGTGGAATTCAGATGGAGTGTTTTCAGGTGTTGAGCTTGGGATGTCTTTCTTTAAATATTTATGATACCAGGTATCCTCATTGGCAATGAATTCAGTGTTGAAGTTCATCTTGGTATAATTCGAAGCCAGTTTAATGTTGGAAGATAGATTACCATAAACAGGTTTAAAGTAAGTGTCAATGAAATATTCTCTATGGAGAATTGGCAACTGTGTGTTTGACTGCTCAAAATACGACTTGATAAAGAATTCCGCGGTACTTTTAGTAGGTAGTTGGGTTGTTACCTCTTTGGATGGAAGTTCGAGAGGGACTCTAGTAGTAATGGAGTTATTTTCATTGATTGAACTTGGATGGAATTTTACAGCAGTAAATAACAATTTGGCAAATGATATACCTGAAGAGTCCCCTAGGTAGAATGAAAGCCCAGTCTTATCTGTTGATGGCACGGATAGATTCAAACTGGTACGGATAGAGTCTTCTTCTTTGATCTCAATATTTGGAGACGTCGTTTCAACACCTGGAACCATATTTAGTGGTGATCTGAAGTTTGTGTTATGCTTCTTATGATAGGAAGACATTGGTAAGGAGGTCTCCGTAGTAGCAGGGGATGTACCTGTGGCAGAGCTGGAGCCAGGGGAAGCTTCAGGATCAATACCATTCTGTCTTAGTAAAGCTTCAAGAACACCTATTTTATCCTCCAAATGGATCACATAGGAGCGAGGTACTTGTCTACCAGTAGCAGGGTCCAACCCAACACAGGGCACATCAGCTTTCAAACAGCGAGCACAGCTGGGGAACTGCTGATCACATTTTGTCTTCTTCGTTCTACACCTCTGACAGGCTGCAATGGTTCTGGAGATGCCCACAATCTTAGAACTCGGCCGGCTCTGTCCATCTTCAACCTTCAGCAGCTTGCGCGAGTCGTCAGGGTTGTGATCCTCGTTCTGTCTCTTAGCAGAGGCCATTCCGAGTAATACAAAGTATAATGGTCCCACTGGGATGTTCTTGGGCTCCTCCTCCTGAGTCCTGTTCTCTGGCAATTTTCCCTGGTTTCGAAGCCTTTAACAGGCTTTCCAATTGATAACAAAAACTACCTAAAGCAGTAATTTCCTTAAAAGGGACATTTGGTTTTATCGGTAAAAGAGACGAAGGAAAAAAAAAACCACAAAGGCCACCTTTTAAAGCCTTAATTTACATTGAAAACACTCCAATTGTGCCATTCAAATGACCACATATGTCAAGATCGTCAAGGTATGTACGCAAAATATGGACTAATAAAGCACAATTCCTTGGTCAATGCCCTGAGGCTTGACTATTACCACTGGAAACAAATATCCGCTTATTGTCCCCCTAATCAATCATTTCAATTACTAATGATCTCTACACAGGGCGCTACTAAATTGAAAGTATGTCAATTGAATTGTTATCACACTGAGTATCTGGTCTTTTTATTTTTTTCATAGTGGTGACTAACACTCCATGTAGGTAGCAGCTCCCAAACCGAAGTACATTGAACCTATTCTTCTGGCCACCGCCACTGAACATGATTTCAAAGATGTGATGGGTGCTCTCTATGATAGAGTGGGTGATCAAGCTTGGTCAATTGTCTTCAAGTCGTTCTTGGTCATGCATATTATGATCAGGGAAGGTGAAAGAGATAGAACTTTAGCTTATTTGTCAAGACACCCCAAGTTCTTTGAACTTGATCAGATTAAAAAGGTGAAGAATGGTGATGCTAGAAGTCTTTTAAGATATTCCAAGTATTTACAAACAAGGGCCAAACAGTTTGCCAATACACATTTAGATTATGTTAGAGATGAACAAGATTATGGTTCCAGAAAGCAAGGTGCCAGATTAAGAAGTTTATCCATTGACAAAGGTTTGCTCCGTGAAGTTGAAAGTGTTGAGAAGCAAATCAGTTCTTTGATTAATTGCAAATTTGCAGAAGCTGAGATTAACAACGATATAGTCTTGACTTGCTTTAGAATGTTGGTTAATGATTTATTATGTTTATTTCAAGCTTTGAATGAAGGTGTCATCAACATTTTAGAACACTACTTTGAAATGTCCAAATACGACGCCCAAAGAGCCCTAGAAATCTATAAGGATTTCGTTGTTCTTACTACAGATGTTGTGAATTATCTTAGAGTGGCCAAACATCTAGAATATGCAACCAAGCTTCACGTCCCAACGATTAAACACGCTCCCACTGCATTAGCCAAATCGTTAGAAGAATACTTAAATGACACTAACTTTGAAGTTAACAGAACTCAGTACATTGCTGAAAAGGAATACAAGTCCAAATCTCCAATTTCAAGCAATCCAAAGAGACAAAATAGCCAATCTAAGCCTAAGGAACAACCTCAACAATTACAATCACAACCAACTCTTTCGGTTTCCAACCCTTGGGCAAATCAAATCAACCTACAACCACTACAAGTCCAATTCACACAACAACCGCAACAACAGATCCAACCGCAGTATACTGCCAACCCATTCTTGCAGAGTTATTCTCAAAATGATAATGTCCAAACTCAACCTCCGCTACCTCAAATTCAACAAACACAACTACCACTACAACAGTATCAAACAGGAGCATTTAGCTCACAAATACCTCAAAATATTAACCCTGCATATACTGGTGCTGGTTTTGGTGGCTACACAAATCCAATTCAACAACAGGTTACTGGTAACCCATTCCTCCAGCAGCAGCAACAACCACAACAGCAACAACAACAACTTCAACAACCAACTCTACAACAACAGCCACCACAAGTCCAACAACCATTAGAATCATCCAAAACTGGAAATAATCCATTTGCATTAACCTATAAATCCAATACATTACCTTCTATTTCAGAACAACCTTCGCAATCGAACTCAGCAAACCCCTTCTCTACATCATACGCCTCAGCTGAACAATCAAAACCATCTGCTGTTAATCCTCTTGCCACTCAATACACTGGTACAAACCCATTTCAAAAGCAAGCCAGTGGCCAAGTGAAATCAAATGCTACTTTCGGTGGTTATGAGAACCTTCCAACTACTCCAGTCTTTCCTCAAACAATTCAAGAACAGAAAACCAACCAATTCAACCAGCAGGCTGCCCTTGAGTTACAACAGCAGAAGACCCAAAACCAACAACAACAGTTCCAGCAACTTCAATTGCAACACCAACAACAACTACTTGCTCAACAACAAATTGGTGCCCAAAGTAATCAGTTTACAGGGTTTCAGACCAATGGTTTTGTTAATCAACAATTCCAACAACCACAGGTTTTCCCACAACATCAACAACAAAGCCAACAACCAGTGTACCAAAACTACGAGGGCCCAAACCTGATTTAGATAGTCATTATAATCTGTACTCTTTTAACTGTATATTAATTGTTTTTTGCTCTAACTTCTTGCTTCATATTGTGCAATTAGAAGGATTCGTAGATGGAACACCAAAATTTACTCAGAGCGAAGTGAGTCACTAAAGCACAAATAATCCACAAAAGCTACCCGTTAACGATCAGAAGTTCTTCATCCTTATCTTTCAAACTTATGAAGCCAAAGTGATTACCAGATTCGATAGTCTCTCGATTTACAGTATTTGAAATGATACATCCTGTGTATATTTTATATATTTGAGTTGTTAGACGTTTAAAATCGAGCTTATTGGTGGCAAGGTTATCGTCGCTGTTTGTTCATCAGATCTAGTGTAACAAACTTTTTTATCAGTAAAGTTAAAGTTCTGAAACTTAGGAGGCTTGCACTCATAGTGATACTGATCAATAGATCCAGTGGATGATTGACGAGGTCTGTGGTCTAAAAAAGTGTAATCTGGTATTAATACAGGTGGTAGAGATGGAGACGTGTTGACAGGAGTAGTTGATGTTGGAGATGATATTGGCGAATGGTTCAATGAGGCAGCATCCGAAAGTGGTGGCTCTTGTGGGTGGACCGTTGGTGTCTTTAGAA
Organism: Taiozyma dajiaensis; assembly: GCA_030579075.1. Classification (NCBI taxonomy): domain Eukaryota; kingdom Fungi; phylum Ascomycota; class Saccharomycetes; order Phaffomycetales; family Wickerhamomycetaceae; genus Taiozyma; species Taiozyma dajiaensis. The sequence continues at coordinate 29,619 of JAKUAB010000045.1, forward strand.
TGGATGATTTAGATGATTTAGATGATGTCGAAGAGCTGGTGGAACTTGATCTTTCAATCTTGGCTGAAGTAATAGAACTCACTGAAGCAGATCTTGAGTAACTTGAACTTCTCTTACGTCTTTTGATTCTGTTAAATCTAATTAAATTGTCATCAATCTCTAAAAACACACCATTGTCATCTTGTGGCCGAGTTTTCATCACTCTATGATAACCCTTCTTCTTAAAGTATAAACCACAGGCATTACAAATGTTTCGTCCTTTATCATCCTTTCTCCAGATCGAGGTATTGATGTTTTGACAGTTAGAGCAATGAATAATGTTAAGAGCTTTCAAATCAAGATCTTTAACGACAATGTTAGCGTTCTGGTCATTATGAGTCTCTATTAGTTTATCGATTAGTTCAGATGTATTTAGAGAATTCTTCTTTGATACTAAAACTGTGGGTCTGTGAGCACCTTTCGACTTATAGTATAGTCCACAGGCATTACACAACATAACCATGGTATCTTTTTCGTGATCTAAAGTTCGTCTCCACATAGGAGTCTTTTCAGTTGAACAATTGTTGCACTTCATTGATAGTAGTTATTGGATGCGTGATGTATGGGAGAAATAGTGATAGAAATGTGTGTAAACATCCAAGGACCAATTCGTTCTTATAAGTCCCCTTCTCCCAGCAAAAACAAGATATAGTGTTTAAGTGCTCATTCTGATTAAAAATGATTAAAATTGCGTCATTTTCAGCTGTGTAAAAATGTGGTGGCAGCTAATTCTTATCAATTTTTTTTTTTTTTGCAACTGTGGTGGTTACTCAAATTTTTTAGTGGCTTTTGACACTTTTTTCTTTCTTTCGGGCTTTTGAAGGGAAAAAACCGAAAAAAACCGAGAAATTTGAAGCCTGTCAAAAAGAAGAGAATTCCGATATTTCAACGGAATATTTGCGATATGATTACATAACAAGCTGTAAAAATTCCGACCCACAGCCGTAGTAAAGAATTTTTTGTTATTATTTTATCAGATTTGAAGCTGTTGAGCTCTAAATTTGAGGGCCAAAAAGAGTATAAACATACTCTAAGACGGAATAATAAACGTCCTCATTCTTCAAATTTCTTCTCATGACCAAAAATTCGAAAATTCTTCAGTGTTTTCCACTCATTTGAGACACTTGATGGAAAAGAGTGGTGTCCGGATGTATTATACCCAGCCCGCAAACACGGTCCTTTCCAAATGTTTCGAAAACAAACAAATCAACAACAAATCATTGAACCTGTCTCAATAACGGAGTAACCGCTTAAACGTTTTCTCCCTGGGGTTACAGGTCAATTATGGAAACCATTGAAGTCCACTCCAAGTCCTTTGTGGTCAAATGGATCCAGGTCCCGGACAACGTCACCATAATATTCCAGGTTAAGCCCATCAAAAGGTCCATCAATCTGTCCATCTATAAGAGCGATGAACATCAATTAAACACTCCTTATCAACAGTCCATTGGTGGTGAATCCAACGCCAACTCATCTACATCACTACATCGCAAGAGATCCAACTCCACTTTGTCGCTTTCGTTGGAGGAAAGATTGAAGATCTCCAACTTGTCCAAGGTGAAATCATTTGAACAGTTAAATGGTAATGATCTGTTTAAGAGTGAAATCAAATTTGAAAAAGGTGGGATCTTTGCTTTTATCTTTGATAATACGTTCTCCAAATCTTACTCCAAGAAAGTCCTTTTCAACAAGTTCTTTGTCACGGAACATCATACTCATAATGAACAATTCCAAAATTTATCACTTGCTTCAGCTCATCAACAGAATCATCTAAGCAGATCAACATCATCTGTCAACCTAAATAACCCCGTCCATCCACAAAACGGAAAATTTCTACAGGGATACCTATTAAAGAAGAAGAGAAAGAAGTTACAAGGTTTTACAAAGAGATTCTTCATTCTGAATTTCAAATACAACACATTGTCTTATTATCTAAATGAAAACTCTTTGAAAACTAGAGGTGAAATGCAAATTAACATATCCACGATCAGTGCATTCAAAGATGAAAACACGATAGTAATTGATTCCGGTATGGAGATTTGGATCTTGAAGACACAAACTCCTCAAGACTGGGACAATTGGATTAATGCCCTTGATTTCATCAAACTGAATGGTCAACAACTAAACGAATCAACACCAACAAGTGCTGTTGATTCACCACAGATTCTACCAACCACTGCTGAGATAGATTATGATAAAGAACTAACAGAGGTGTATCAAAAGATCTTCGATCTAAACAAGAAGCTGGATTATAAGGAAAATCATGCTACTGTTCAAAATGAGTTGGCACAATTGTCGTTAAAAGTCAAGTCCTTAATCACGACACCAATTGATATCAACGTGAAATCTCCAGAAGGTTCCATTTTTTCACAAGATTATTTTGATGCACAAGAAGAGCAGTTGGACAATCACGTCATGCTAATGACTGGTATCTCTGGTCAACGTCGTATCTCCACTATTTCTGTTGATGAGCTTTCAGATGATGATAGTGAACTTGTGCTGAGACAAGAAAATATCCAAGAAGAAGGTGATGAAGATCTATACCCTCTGAATGAGATTCAAGTTGTTCCAAGAAGGAATGATGTTAAAAGTTCAACTACACAACCACAAAGTTTATTCTCATTCTTAAGGAAGAATGTTGGTAAAGATCTGAGTACAATCTCCATGCCTGTGACGTCAAATGAACCACTGACGATCTTACAAAAGATATCCGAAGCCTTTGAACACGCTCATCTGTTGAATGAAGCAGCTTTGGAGAAAAATATCGACATTAAAGTCATCAAGATTGCAACATTTGCCATTGCCAACTTATCTTCATTACGTTGTAAAGAAAGAAATTTGAGAAAACCTTTCAACCCAATTCTTGGTGAAACTTTTGAATACGTTTCTAAGGAACTAAACTTGAGACTGATTGGTGAAAAGGTTAACCATAAACCACAAATCTTTGCATTCCATGTTGACAATGATCAATGGGAATTGACGCTAACTTTAAACCCTGACCAAAAATTCTGGGGTAAATCCATTGAATTGGTTAACAAGGGGCTTGTTCATCTCTATTTAAAAACAACTGGTGAAAGATTTCAATGGTCACAGGCCTCTACACTACTGAAGAACATCATCACTGGAGAAAAATACTCAGAACCTGTCAACTCTTTAATAGTGACGTCCTCAATCGGGCTGAAAACGATTGTTGCCTTTAAGAAACCAACTGGTGGTAATCTATTCTCTGGTCCATCAAGATCAGAAGAATTGAGAATTACGGTACAGAATGACAAAGGCAAAAAATCTGAATACTTTGCTGATGGTAAATGGACTGAAGCTGTGTATTTGAAGAACAATAGTGGGTTGAAAGAAAAAATTTGGACAGCCTCAAGATTGTTACCTGATGAAACCCAGAAATGGGGGTTTACAGAATTCGCATCAAACTTGAATGAAATCACTGAGATTGAAAGAGACTGGATTCCATATACAGATTCTAGATATAGACCAGATGTTAGAAATTATGAAAATGGAAATGTCACTGAAGCTGAAGAGTTGAAACTAGAGATTGAACAACGCCAAAGAGATGAAAGAAAGAGAATTGCTGATTTGAATCAAATTCACAAACCAAATTTCTTTAAAAAGATCTCTGACGTTGAATATGAATACATAAAGACACCGGGTGTTAATTATTGGGATAGAAGAAAGAATCAAAATTGGAATGGAATTAATGAACTTTGGTGAGGGTGAATTGGGATAACATTTCACAAGATAAAAGACCAAAACATGAAAACACTGAAAATCAATCGAAACTGTAGATACTACATCACTTTCCCATGGTGAGATTCTTATATTAAAACGGATCTTCATAAGGATCTTCTTCATCATAGTCATCATCCTTCTCAAATTCGTAAACGATGGCTCCACCACTTTCAAAGTTTTGTGCGTCCAAATAAGGAAGTTCCACTGAATCTTTGGCAAGTTTTTGTTTGCTTGAAGTGGTCAAGTTGAAAGTTGTTAGACCCTTTAAAGTTTCTGATTCATCTTGTTGAGGTTCATCTTTTTGAATGATTTGTGTGTATGAACCTGGAGAAATCTGGAATTTATAAGTGTTAGAACGCCCTGATTTACGACGGTTGGTGAATTGAACTTGGAAGGACTCCTTGTTAAGCCCTTTTGTAAATTTCAAACTTTCTAAAGTGGATTCGTCGTCTTCATCAATGTTAGGTAAAATGTCAAAGATATTAGAAGCAATGAATTGTAAGATTTTCAATGAAGACGGGTAGTATGATGACGTTTGAGGTTCAGGGAGTGAGTTGTGATAAGTTGTCAGCACTGTGATATTTGGTTTAATGATGGAAGTTAAGAAATTGGACAATTCTTCAGATGGGATGTAGTTGATTGAATCGATTAAGATGATGGTCTTCTCAGGACCTAGCTCATTCAGCTGACCAGCCAATGATTTCAAGCTTAAGTTGTAAGCCTCAATGAATTTGGCATCTTTGGCCCAACTTGGAATGTTGATAGTTTCATATGATACATATACGAATTGTAGATCAGGTTTGTTACGTATGAATTCTTTTAACAAGTTATGTGATGATTGGGCAATAGTGTCCGTTATAAGGATTAGTGGAGAAAATTCCTTTAGTGATAAGACACGGTTAAGCAGCACTGATGCGCTTTGGGTAGATGATGTCATTTCTATTATGGAGGGGGGCTTTTTTGCGCTGGTTGAAGTGTTGATAAATCGATGAGGTTGGAGGATGTGTATACTTCTTTTTTTCATATATTTTTTTGGCCAGACACACTAAAACTTTGATCCGGATAAATAAAACGGTTAAATAAAAGACATCTGGTGTCTACAATAGATGAAGACTATAAAACATAATCACATAAGCATTTCTAGGTATTACTAATATTCAAAACATTCATAGTGTTCTGGACCTCGATCAAATCCCTCCAAATATCTAAATCGGCAGCTCTACCAACTTTTGAACTTGTGCTTTGTCTTTTATCAACATTCAACCATAAGAACCAATACTTCAATAAGTCAAACTCCAAAATAGGTTTGAATCCGGCTTCATTTTCAGCGTATCTATTAGATCTAGCGTTCAAACCAGCAAAATGAGGCATCTTATCACTTAATTGTTGTTGTAAGATATACAACCTTCTGAACGTGGCCTCATCAACTGGTGTTACTTTAAAGATGGACCCATCAATGTTGGCACCAATAGTTTGGAAAGAACCTGAGCCACCAATTTTGAATTCTTCATGTTTTGGAAGCATTCTCATTGTTGTTGTTAGTGAATTGACTTTGAAAGTGGATTTCCTAATCAAGATTTGACCAGTTAATGATTTTGGATCATCAGGTTGGTATGATAACAAATGGATATTTTCTTCATCATCTGCCAATAGAAAATATATCTCACCATTATCCACAATGAAATCGGCACTGGATATATTGATATCCTGAAGATCTTTACCCAATAGGATCAAACGATCAGGTTCGGCATCAAAACCTAGCAACAGAATGGATTTCAAAGTATCACCAATGAGTAGTAAGTTTCTAAAACTCTTGAATTCAGAGACATAAGAAGCTGTGTCATAAAAGGCATTAGGAACCACTGAATAATCCTGTTGCAATCTTCTAATCAAAATTTTCTGAGCTTGACCAGTTAGGAATCTACCAGCGACTTGACCAACTTTAGTCACAGCACCTTTAAAAGTTTCTTTAGCAATTTGCTTGAACTTGAAGTTGACATTTGGTTTCGTTGGATCTGGAACAATGGATAAGATTTCTTGAATGTTATATTCACCATAGACTGATAGATCTTCCAATCTATATTTACCAATCCCGAAGATTAAAAACTCCTTGGTTTTCTTAGATCTTGTTGAAATAATCAAATTCTCAGTTTTAATATCATTTACCACAGTGTTATCTTCAAATTGGATCTCATCAATGATTTCCCAGTCTTTCACTTCAATCATCTTTATTGTACTCTTGTAATTCTCAGCTTTTGGCTTATCAGGTTCAGTTCCCACAATGTCAAGATCTTCTTCATCTTTAGCGATGTATGGAATCTCATGGAGAGTAGAAACTATGAATAAGTTGGAAGTCTCATGAAAAGTGACATTGTTCAGCGTAACGCCAAAGTTGACTCTCATAATTGGTAAATTGTTTGAATAATCAAATGAAACCTTATCATTTTTTTTGGTGTTCAATGAACAAATTCTAGCATTCTTTTGATTATCAATGTACATGAACTTATCAACACCGTTATTAGTGCCAAGTTTACAAATATGGATGGCATTGCTAGAAGTAAACTTGAAGATCTTTGGTAAAGATTGTGCAGTCTTAAGAATGAAATAAGGTTGTTTCCCTGTCACAAAGAGAACATTTCTCCCATCAATTGTCAAAGGCACCAATTTTCTTTCCAGAACAGTGGATTCTGAATAGATATTTTCAGGGGCACCTGTAATTAAGTTTGGATCCAATTTCACAAGTTTGAAACCTGTGTCATTGGTTTTGATTGTCTTATAGAAAATTAGCTCACCACCAATGGTCAATATCGACAAAATCTCTTCTTTGTAGTTCTCATCACCCAACTCTAATAGCTCTATCTCTTTAATGAAAGGATCAGGGATGAGGCCCTTTGGATTTTCAAATTCTGTAAGTTCAGATATCTCAGAAAGTTTGTTGATCTGCGATAATTGATAAACCTTCTCGTTATGATTCTTGTTAAATATTAAGATTTGATTGTTAACAGTTGTCACCAAGAAGGACAAATTCTTTGTTTCTTTAACTTCATCATTTGAGCTTCTCTTAACACCACCTTTATTCAACAATGATGTATTTGCAATGGTACCTGAAGTCAAAATTAAATCTTCTAAAATTCCTGGTAACACCACTTTGTTCAATTTTCTACCTTTCAATGGTTCAATTTCAAAGATTTTGATTTCACCTTTAGAACTAGCAATCATAACGAATGGATCAAAAATATGTGCACTCAAGATTTCAAAATTGACTTTAATTTGCACTAATTGCTTGAAATTCAAATCAAACAGATAAATATTGGAAGATGTGACTTGTAAGATTCTCTTATTATTGAACACGGTATCGGCATGGATAGTGATGTTATTGTTTTTAAAATCCAAACTTTGAAAGATCTTGAAATTATCATTAATTAAAAAGATTTCACTCTTGAAATTGGAAAGATCAGTGGTTAATAGGTATTTATCAAGTAAGTTCCAAGTTTTGTTGATGTTGTTGAATTTCAATGTTGAATGGATCTGTGGTTGAATTGTTGGTTTAAAGGCTGTTAAGGAACCAGATTGGTGTTCACCTGTGGTTGCCACAATGGAAATATCATTGAAATTTGGATTTATCAAACCTTGAACATTGGAATCTGGTGATAATTTACCCAAAGTGAAAGAACTGATAGGACCATGATTCACTAAAGAATCTAAAACTTCAAATTTAATTTGAGCTGAGTCATCAGTATTAGCATCATCATTATCATCATATAAATCATCATCTTCTTCTATATCATCTTCTTTAAGGTCATGATCATCAACTTGTTTATCTTTTGTATCTGAGTTTGTTTGTTCTTGCTTCTGGTGTAGTAACTTGACTAAATTTGAGTCTGAGGTACTTGAACCAATGAAAAACAAATCGCCAATCGGAGAAATTGTTGTTGGATTAGCAACCTTCAATTGAGTATCGATTTTTGAGATGAATAAATCTTTGATAACTTTACCATCAACTTTGAAATTTAAAGTGTAAACATCACCATTTTTATCAACAATCAACATCTTGTTCTTACTCACTAGCTCGATCTGACAATCTTCTAAGAATAATTCCAAATCACTTTGGTCATTCAATTTCAAATCTGTGGTTTCTTTGAAATAACTATTTGTACCAATACCTTTAATATTCCCAGAATTGTCGATATGAACAATCTGATTACAACCAACCAATAGGGAACCATTCAGTGGGTTTGCAAGTGGGATGATTTCATAAGAGTCATAAGGCAAGTTTTCCACATTCAAGATTGGGGTGGAAGACCCGTTAGATAAGTCTAATGATAATAGGACATAATTCACAGTATCTTTCTTGATGGACAAGTCACCAGCCCAAGTCAATGACTTGTTGTATAAAATAGCCAATGTTGGGTCTCTGTAATTGAACAAGAACTCCGAATCAATGATAGATGAGACCGATGACTCAAGACTTGAAGCAGGTAAGATGATTGATTTTTGGAAGAATTCATCCTCGGAACTGATGACAACTTCTTCAACGTCATCGTCAGTTCTCTTAAAAGGCAGCAGAGCCAGGATATCATTGTATTGGACTAATGAGCACGCCCCATTTGGTTCTATCCTCAGGTTCGCGTCATTATAGGTCTCCTGTTTGTTAATGCTTGTTTTTAGGAATTCAGACTCGTAATAATGCAAAGACTGTGTTGTAATTGTGTAGTTTTCATGGTCCCATGCAACGATTGATAGCTTTGCAAACTTGGTGAGTATCAGCAATTGGTCCAATTCTGAGTTTTGTAATCTGATTGATTTGATCGTTTGAACAGCACCGTTCAGTTTAAACTCGTTAATCAATACCAACTTGTTATTGTGCAATTTAAAGATCTGGAGCAGAGTGTTCTTCACCACCACCAGATTCTGCTGCTCTTTGGAGAGGAAGTTGCAACAGACACTGTGACCCACCGCAGTAGGTGAGACAACCTCTTGAAAGACGTCCATTAGCAGCTTTTTTACCGGTTTGAGCCTGTAAATAGTTTGGTGGACAGCGGTTAAATCTTTTGGCTTCTGTTTAATCTTTAGGCAAAAAAAAAAAAAAAATTCGCGGCAACTTCCAGGAACCAGTGGAAACCACAGAAAACACAGTGAAACTACACAGAAAACATAGAAACTTTATAGAAAGCACCACGAAAACCAGCTCAATTCCACCAATGGCCCTTGCAAAACCGAAGAAGACAGTCTCATTCTCCGGGGTTTCCCACCCGGTGGATACTGCCACTGCTTCCCAAGACTCTGCTGAGACCCTGCGTGCGCAGTTTAGTTTATATACTATGCCATTGCATCTGTTCTTCATCGGCTTCTCTGTGCTCCAGCAAGACCTGTCCCCTGCCAACATCGTTCCAAGTTTGCTCAAGCACTTGTATATGTTGATTGCTTCCCAAGTTGCCTACACTTTACTATTCGTGCCTAACTTTGTCGAGATCAAGAAGAACAAGAAGAGACCCATCAAGTTGGGTCTGAGTTTGGACTTGAGCCTGTTGTTTATCGCCTTGGTTGTGGCAGTTGTATTGATACTCCCTGTGTTTGTGATCGTTGTCTTGTTCGGTGCTCCCGTGACTACCTACTTCCCAGAGAATCTGCTGTTGTCTGCCCACTTGTCTGTATTAGCGTACCCTGTCATCGTGGCCTTCTTAAAAGTTGGTGATAGAGGCATCTTTTACAAGTATCTGATTAGTATCGCAGTTGGGGCCTGGTTTGGTGCAGTTGTCATCCCTCTAGACTGGGATAGACCATGGCAGAATTGGCCCTTGCCCATCGTGATTAGTGCCTACATTGGAGCCTTCCTTGGCTACACTTTTGTCGGTTTGCTTTAATTTCCTATGCTTTCTATCAAATTACAATAAAATAAGAATATTCATAGCTGTTTCGTTTTATCAGAACATGAAGGGGTCATCTCTTTCTCCCTCTTCCTCCATATAATTATATAATATATATACACGCTGTTTTATTTTAATTGCTTGTAGATGGTTTGTAATTGCTCTGAGGTGAATGTTTTAGAGACTGGGGTGGTTTTGTTCTGTATTATGATGGTAGCTGGCCCCTTGATCTGATAGTATAACTTGTTCTTGTACTTGATATTGTTGATCTTGGTTGATAACCACTCTTTAACAGTGTCGGCCCAATTGTGTTCTCTGGACTCAATAAGGGCCCTTTCTTCCTTTTGTACTTCTTTCAACATAACAGCAGGCGTCTCCTCCACTGAATCCTTTGAACCTGGGTTTATGATCTTTGATAATGCTTCATATTGGTGCTTGATGGTATCAATAATACTCAATTTTGGAATACCAATTGTACCAATATCTCTCTTGACTATTGATCCCTTAACACCATTAAAACCGACAACACTGCTTAAATTTAGTAGGATGTCTTCACCTTCATCTAATTTCACAGTGAAGAGCTGGCCCTCCCCACTAAGTATCAAGTTTTTCTTGTATGTATCCTGGCCATTAGTCTCCAATTTCACGCCTGGTAGCTTCAAATTTGGACTGATTGTAAAATCACCATACCATCCTTCTAAATCATTAGAGTTTAAAACAAACCAAGGTTCATTATTCATGACTTCTAAATTGATGAAAGATTTGTTAGAATTGGATATTACAAGTGAGATTGGACTCGTGGATGATATTTCATTATAGATTAATGGTTTTGTCCAAAGGTTAATCACTTTCAATTCCGAAGAGATATTACCTAATTCACCATTAGCAGCCAATATTGAATTTGCTCTTAGATTCAATATAGATGAAGCAGGCAATTTCAAATTCAATAGTGATGATGAAGGACCTAATGGTTCAAAAGTTGGATGTTCTATGAAGGGACCTGAACCTGTGAATGTTGGGATTTGGCGAAGATCATTGGAGATATCAGAGTTGGAAGCGTGTTTTTGTGAGATCTTGGAGCTCAATTCAGAGTAGAGTCTCCTTTGACAACGAATTGTGGATCTTTTGAGCATTGTTAAATAGATTTATTGTGTTTGAATTGGAACAAAGAAGTTTGACCCTTTTTGCTTTCTCTGTTTTTTCTGAAAAATTAAATCTCAAAGTTTATACCCAAAACAACACATCAGGCTCATCACAAAATAACCCAACAGTTGCTTCAAATGGAGAAAATGGAAAAAGACCTTGAAGAATACAAAATTTTATATGAATATCTTCAATCAGGCAATTTGACCGAAGTTCTTGCACCATTGGACGGTGAAGGTCGTGAGTTTTGGTGTCAAGCAATCACTGATCCATCTGATCCTATTGAAATCGATGTTGGTAATGGTAAATTCAAGGAATTTCAAAAGGATGAAGCCCTGAAATGGTTGGATGTCAAGATTCAAGTTCTTGAGAGAAAGTTGGAAAGAAAATGAAAGGTTCAAAGGTGAGTGGATTACTCATCAAAGGGTTGATGATGTTGACTAATGGAGTATAACTCAATTACTTAGCCTATGAAAGAGACAACTCAGAGAGTCTCATTTTCAGTGTGGCATCGAGTTTCGAAGCCAAGGGACAGAATTGACAGTACAATTCCCTTGTTGTTTCTGTTCCAGCTCCAAATGCTTGTCATACAAGACTTAGAGTGATCATTCAACTATTATAAAGGTTGACAGCAACTCAAACTACTCAGTACCGTTCTCTGATCAAGTGGGATGCATTAGTCACCCTTCAATGCATAGTCATCAATCACCCTTACCCATTTCCAGTCTCAACCATTTGTAAGGATAAATCAATTGGAGATTCAGAAGTCTACTTAGCAGCATAATAGAGATAACTGGTTAAACTTTATGCAGTTGACAAGCTACATCCTTCACCTGAAGACTTACAAGAACAATTGGAATTTGTTTTTGGTGATATAACTGTTTTTTTTGTCAGATCTATGCTTCTTAAAAGACGTAGAAGATAATGTATAATTTCATCTTGATCTACAATTCATTTTCATTTCCTAATCAGGAAGTCGACACGGCTTTTTAGTAAAACGCGTAAACAATAAAGTTCCATAGAAACCATCATTAACCAACTGATAAAAGCCACAATACCTTTCTCCTTCACTAATTCAATGTCCTCCAATGCACATACACGCTCGATGCAGAGTATCATAACGAAAAAGGGGTATCTTGCTGATCTGGATGATGAATTCAGCGATGACGAGGATCTACAGATCGATGCCTCCACACTGAACAAGAAGTTTATCAGTTATAGAACTGGTCTTCGAAACACGAGTCAGGCTGATGAGCCTGTGAAAGGCACGAGCTACACTGAGGAGATTGGTGATGATGGTGATGATGTGAATAATGTGAATGAGCTAAATGATAATGATGATGATGATGAGGAAGAAGACGATGAGATTGAACTGGTTCAGAATGCTAAGAAACAAACACCAAGCTATGATTATTGGACTCTGTTTTTGAAATTCATATTTCGATTTATTCATAAGATAAGGCAACGTATATCATTGGTAATGACGTTCATCTTGCTGATACTGATAAATTTGTTGATTATTTTGTTGATTTATTCCCGATCCAATGCCACTAATGAGATCATACCAAATGTTCATTCATTTACAGATATTTCCAAGAATTTACAGAATTTACAATGGCAGATTAATGATTCAAATCAACGCAATAAGCATCGTTTGCAAGATTTTAAAAACTTTATGGATTTGAAACTTGAAGAATTTGGAACTAAATTCAAGAAGATTGATGATGAGATTGATACTTTGAAAAGGGATAATAATGTTATTTTACAGAAAATTGAAAGTTTGAACTTTGAAGGTGTAAAAGTTGATGATAATAAAATCCCAGTGTTATTAGATCAGTTTAATAATGTTAAAGTATTACCTGAGTTTGAAAGATATTTAAAGGATTTTATTCAATCATCCTTGAATGGTGAAAATTTTACAAGACGTTTCAAAGTTGATTATGAGACTCTTGTAGAGAACTATTTAGATGAAATCATTCATTCAAAGATTGGATTTTTGAACAAAGAGGAGATATTATCATTAATTACTGCTCAATTTCAAGAAAATAAAAGGAAATTAATTTCAGAGATTAAAACTTTGACACAGAGACAAGAAGAAAAAGTAATCCCTTCGAGATTGATCAGTGAAAGTTATAATCAAACTACAGAGTCCAAGATTAATTATTCCTTATTCTCATCAGGTGCTAGAATCATCAATTACTTAACATCAGCAACATTTAAACCAAAATATAAAACCACATTTATTGGTTCAATACTTGATTCATTCAGTAAGAAAGAGGTCACGGATGATTCAGAACCTTACACAACTTCACCATTCATCATCTTAACTTCAAATGAAGGTTATTGGAGAAGTGCAGAGATAAATGATACAAGATTAGCAATCAAATTCTTGGAACCAATCTACTTGACGGACTTTAAATATATCCATGAAAGATCCCAGAATGGTGCCCTATTGACTTCAGCTCCAAAGACAATTTCACTATACATCAACACTCAACAATCAGTGGAGACACCATACCAAGATGTGATTAAGAATCATTTTAAAGTTGCAGAATTTACGTATGATATAAATGGGCCTGTGGAACAGACTTTCAAATTACCGAAACAAGTCAAGAGATACTTGATCAATTCAATATTGATTCAAATGAATGATAACTATGGGAACGAATTCTTTACCTCAGTATACAAATTCAAGATTCATGGTCTAACGAAATTTGACCTTCATTCAATCAAACAGTTGTTAAACAATGATGAGATTGATGAATCTCTCAAGAGACGATTTGGAACAATAGGTTCGTTTGGGGTCAAGGAAATCAAGGGAATCAAAGACTTTAAAGATGACACAATTGTGTAACAAAAGGCGCGATTATTACCAGAAAGAGGCTAAAAAAATGAGGCCAAGAAGTGGGCAGTGGTGTTGTTGTGTACACAATATTTGAGAGAAGAAAGATGACTAATGAAAAGAGATATAATGGGGGAGAAGAATGACACATCAATAGTGAAAGAGCAAGCAACATGAGCTCGTTTAGGTCATTAAAGTTACTTATATAGTTACTATTTCCTGTTTAATCCAAGTTTTAATCCCTCCTTGCCGCAGCTGTTATCTTGGCTTGTGATCGTTTGTACTTACCTCAGTGACAAGTAATGAACCTAATTCGCAAGTGTTTTATGTTTTATGTTTTAAACATATTGTTTCAGGAATGCTTTGACTATTACTTTTGATTTATTCTGTAGAGACATCAACAGTGTACATATTATTTGTGTGTACATATAAAACTAATTTGTTCCCGTCCTTTCCTTCGTTTCCTTCGTTCCCCCTGTCTACATTCCCGTCTAAACCGTACCCAAAATTGGAAAAGACTTGGAAGAGCAAGGCTAATTAAAAAGACAAGACATGAGTTAAAAAAAAAGGGCAAACGAGAAGTTAAAAAGGATCAACCAACGTTTCTTCTGTTTTCTTATAAAAGTCATTAAAGTGTGTGTATTTTATTGAAAAATTTGATTGCTAATTTTAAATCTTCTTCTTCTTCTCATTTATAAAATCGGTCTCTTCTTCTTCTTTTATTACGTCATTTTATTAATATATTTTTATTGTTATTGTGCGTGCAAAGCAGCTAAAAAAAGGAAAATTTGTCGAGGCAGCAGCTGATAAGATTTTATAATTAAAGAACCATAATTTTCCACACCCAAATAATTGCTCTTTTATTCATTATTTCATTTCATCTTAATAATTTAAACTTACAATGGCCTTTAAAAGCATCTTTAAGCTTAAGAAGAAAGATGACAAGGCCGTCAATGTCAATGTCTCTTCCATCCCAACAAAGGAGACCACAGACTCCGCCTCCACTACTCAGTCATCACTACCAGCTACAGAGTCCGCTACAACTTCTTATACATCTCTCGACTCTCCAGCTGTCAATTCTTCAATTTATGCAAACTATTTGACATTAAACAATAATCCTGATATTTCCAAAGAACTTGTCCCCATTGTCACACTATTGGATTGTCAGGCCTCTAGAGTCTATCACCAAGGTGAAGTTTTCATGAATGTTGAGTATAATGACCTCCCAACAGAAAAGCAAGACTTGTCCTTTATACCCGTCAAAGTCATCATTAAGGGAAACTTGTTCATTATTTATAAAGATGATACTGATTTCAAACCTGTGAGCATTGATCTATTGGAGGCCACTTTTAAATTACAGACCCAGGACAAATCCTTCATCATCACTAATTCGGATAAGCTGGCTTATCACATCAAGTTTAGAGAAACGGCTTCGTTACAAGAATGGACTGCTGCTATTAAACTTTCCAACTATGAATACATTAGACTGAATGAAGCTTACACTGCCTCACTGTTGAGTGCCAAGGGCTCTACACTTAGCGATCTCCATGTTGTATTGGCTGAAACTAGATATCAAATGGGGGAATGGTGCAGTATCAAGTTTGGTAAGAAGGGTAAATGGATCAATTGTTATAGTGTTGTAACACCTTTTGAAAAATCGAGAAAGGGTTATAAGAATGGTTCCATCTCATTTTACACCTCCTCTAAGACAAACAAGAAGAATCTAATCTTGACAGTGTCCAACATTGAAAATTGTTATGCTGTTTTCCCACATGTGGACCTCATTGAAGAGTCAAGTTTATTAAAAGTCCATGGTGATGCCACAGTTTATAACTTGGGTTCCAACAATTTCGACGTTCCAAATAGATCAAGATCAGCTTCTCTAATATCATCACCTGTTCAAGGTCGTTCAAGATCCAATTCAATCAAGAGTCATTCACGTACTACTTCAATCTCCTCCATGTCATCTTCCAAGTCATTAAAGGGGATAAACATCCCAAACTCATCACTTTACATCCTTCCAAAACCGCATAATGGTGTTAAATCTTTTGAAACACTGATTCGTTACTTAATCCCTGTTTATGATTCATTTCAATTATATGGTCGTCCAAAGAGATTAAACGCCAACAAGACTGACACAGAGTCATTACTCTTTGGTTTACCATCTTTACCACATGTTCAAGTGTTATCATCTCCACTTGCGAACGAATTGGTTGCCGAACAATGGGAATCAATTGTTCAATTGGAAGGTTTTAACGAAGAAGAGGATCAATTCAATTATACTCAATTGTTCAATTTTAAGATCAAGCAATTATACAATGCCGATGGGAAACATGCTGGTTTTGGTGATTTGAAGAGTACAATTTATCAAGATTCAGAATATATTTCCCCATTGGTAAAATTCAACAATATGGATCTTTCAGATAACAGTTCAGAGGCATCGTCTCCAAAATATGCATTTTCAATTTCTGATCTCCCAGCTAATGCTCCACCTGAACAATTCCCAAGCCCAGATCTCTCCAACAATAACTTTCAACAATTTATACCACAAAGTCCACCAGTTCAAGGTTGGGGTACAACTTCGGGTCGTTTTAGATCAGATTCATTGAATTCTAACATGCAACAAAGATTGTCCTCAAATTATAGATCAAATGGGAACTTGAATACCACGTTGACCCATTCAAGAGGTGGTAGTTTATTAGGTGGAACTTTAAGAGATGAGCAAAATATCGCTCTTCCTTTGGATCAAAGGTGTTAGGTAACAGTGTAAAAGAATCACTGAATTATAGATATACGTTATGATGTTCTTTAGTTGTTGTGTTTAGTATTCTAAGTGTCCGTAATACGACAGATTCTAATCACCGTTCCAATCGTACTATGTTTTGTTGTTCTAATATCTATCGAGCGAGTTGATGATCACTTCAGTTTTTCTCTCTTTATTGACCACTCAAGTATTGAACTCTCCATACACGTCATTCAATGCTATAATCGTTCACTTCATAATCTATATACATGCAATCTATTTATCTAGGGATAAATCCCTTTCAGTGGTTTTTTCCACATCTTCTTCCAATTCTCTTAATTCTTCACCATCATGAGACTCAACAATTTGAACAGAACCATCACTTTCTTCACTCTTGGATAACAATTCATTCAAAGAGGAGTTCTTAATGGCTCTTAATTCTTCAAAAGAACCAGTCTCCACAACTTCACCATTCTTGTCCAACACGATCACTCGGGAACTATGTTTAATAGTGGAGATTCTATGAGCAATGGAAATAGTAGTGTTACCTTCGACACTTCTTTGGTGTAAAGTTTCAGCAACAATCTTCTCTGAATTGGTATCTAGGGCAGAAGTGGATTCATCCAAGATCAATAATGGTGGATTTAACAACAATGTTCTAGCTAAAGCGATTCTTTGTCTTTGACCACCTGATAATTGTGTACCTCTTGGCCCAACAATAGTTTCCAAGCCATCTGGGAATTCATTCAAAAACTTTGTGACATTAGCATCTCTTAGGGCCTTTTGAATGGATTCATCGGTATATTCAGAGACACCATAAGTGATGTTCTCCAAGATGGTACCGGCAAATAGTGCAGGTTCTTGTTGAACGACACCAATCTTCTTTCTGAAATTTCTCAAGTTGAAATCTTTAATGTTCTTATTATTAATGAAAATACCACCTTCGTTAACATCATAGAATCTTAACAACAAGGAGGTGATTGTAGATTTACCAGAGCCGGAAGGACCAACGATACAAACGTGTTCACCTGGTTGGATCTCAAAGTTTAATTTGGAAAAAATTTGAACATTTGGACGAGTTGGGTAATAAAACTGGATATTTTCAAATCTTATAGTAGATTTCAAGTCCGTCAATGTTGGTTTGATACCATTTGTAGGTGGGATCAATGGTTTTCTATCGTTTAATTCAAAGATTCTAGCAGCAGCACCGGCACCTTTCATAATTTCAGAATAAAAGTTTGAAAGACCAAACATAGAGGAACCTGTGTAAACGGCATACATCATGAAGGATGATAGTTCACCAACAGTCATTGATCCATCTCTTATCATAGAGGAACCAATACCCAACAATGTGATCAACCCAGCGTTAGCGATTAATGAAGTTGTACCAAAGAAAATGGCAGATGTAGTTGCCTCTTTAAAACCGATTTTGAAAACACTTCTAACTTGTTCAGAATATTTAGCAACTTCTCTTCTTTCACCACCATAGGCTTGGATAGTTCTTGTAGCGTTCAATTGTTCTTCTGCAACTTTTGTCAAATCACCAATTGAGGATTGTAAGTTTCTTGAAATGTTTCTAATTCTTTTACCATAGACAAAAGCCATAGCACCCAATGGAGGACCTAGTAATAGCATAATAGCAGTTAATTTCCAACTGACGAGACTCATCATGGTGATACCAACACCACCAGACAAGATAGCCCTAATACCATCACTAATGTTCTGTGTCACTGATCTAGAAACAATAGATGCATCAGAGGACAATCTAGAGATCAAATCACCGACACGATTGTTATCCAAGAAGGCAGCATCTTGTTCCAAGGCAGCCTTCAATGTTCTAGTACGAAGTCTAGCAACGAGCTTTTCACCAACGGTTCTCAAAATTATAACACGACCAGAGTTACATGCAGCACCAACTAAAAAAACACCACCAATAGCAAGAAAGAATTCATTCAAGGATAAACCATATATCTGAACATTCTCTAAAGATTCGTTACCAGAGTCAAGGAATTTCCCGATGATCATAGGCACAGACATGGATATCGCTGATGAGACCGCTAAAAGTGAAAGAGCAGCCACAATAGGTTTAGTCTCAGGTTTAGCCAATAGGAATAGTCTCTTGATATCACCAAAGCCAGAGGCCTTAGAATCGTGTGGGGATAGTTTAGAGACTTCAGACTTGAAACGTATGCTTTGGAAAAGGTTGGAATGTTTATGTGTTGAGATTGAAGGCCGTATCGTTTGAGTAGTAAGTCTTGTAATGTTTCTCACTGGGTGTATTATAATTGTTGACCTAAACCTTGAAACATTTGCCAAGCGAGAAATTCTACTACCGACCAACATCTTGTAGTTTGTTATGTTATGAATATCGAATGAATTCAGTATTGATCCTTTTCAACAGATGGTTCAAAAGGGAAGTTAAAGCTGACAAATCAGCAAATATCTAACACATATGGTGTCTAGTTCAGATCAAAATTATCCATATTGTTGAAGCCCATTTGGTGTCCAGATGTTTCGCGCTATTCTGCAAACTCGGTCAACTTTCACGTGCTGACCTCGCAATTCACTATCGGAGCAGGCTATATGGTCCCGATCTGGTAATTCGTTCTCTTTGGGAAATATTCGCGAACGCTATTATCTTTTCTTACTCTTTTTGGTAAACAAATAGTACATACACCTGCGTCCAACTACGTCAACCTACGTTATTCTGACAACAAACATCAGGAACTAAAGATAGAACAAGGGGAGGTAAAGGGACATAAAATGGGGGGTTTTCTTGGAGATTCTTAGGAATTGAAACCTGGGGTCATCACTCTTGGAGATTTACTTTTGTACTTGATATGACATGTGTCACTTCCTATTACTATTCCAAGCTTATTTGAAGTAGTATTGCGTAATTGAACGTTGTAAATTATTTGTGATCCCATCCCTCAAAATTCATACCCCTGGCGGAAATATCATCAGATGTCGATTCTAAAAAAAACACAGTTGGAGCTGGAAACTTTGCTATTGAAGAGCCTATGAGTGTCCTACGGTAATTTGAGACCCTTCTTCATATCAGAGAACCATTCATTCTTCGCTTTTGTACTACCCTTTTAAGAAGAATTAACAGTTGGTTATGCACTTTAACCAAAAACCTACAGACTCCTGCGCCAAGGCGGCGTTTCTCTTCAAAAAAAATAATATTTTTGACTTCTAAAAATTCTAAAATTGTCCTTCAATTTCCCTTCTTCTTTCATAAGAAAACAAACCAAAAACTATAAAGGATTCATTCGCTGACATTTCTCTCCCTTTTATTACCCTCCGTCAACTTTTTTTTCCCCCTGTTCTTGTTCACTAAATCTCAAAGAACTTCTTATTTATTCCCCTAATCTCACTATAATCCTCTAATTATATTAAACACTACTCACCAGTACAAAACAAATGGTGGTCCCTGCTGCTAACGGTTACGATTTACTGAAAGAACATGCTTGGTACGAATATGGTAATGAAGAATTCCAATCAGTGTTGAACTTTGACTATCTGTTCGCTCAAAACGAGTTCATCGATGGCAAAAATATGAGTTATCAACTGGTACAAATCATAATCCCAATCATCATAATGTTTGGCTTATGGCGCTTTTACAAATCACAGATTCAGAAAAGATCCACACTACCATTCCACCAAAAGAAGTTCGATCCAGTATCATCAAGAGAAGAAAGCTTCGATTTCGATTCAAATCCTGGTTTATCCTATTCCCAATCTCCCACTCCAACTAACTCTCCTCAGTTATCAAAAGAATTTTTCACTAATTTTGAAACGTTCAGATTAGTTGACGATTCACACTACAAGAACGTTTAAGAGTCATATCGCACCCACGATCATTTTGCATACCCCTTCGTCATCCATATCAGCACTCGATCTACTTCGTCGAGTTCTTCAATTTTTCCATCATCAGTTTTTCATACTAGTTTTCAAGGGGCAATCATCCTTTTTAATTGGAAAAATCATCACAGTTTCTCACATACGCATCGTTCCCAAACTAGATTATATAATTAATCCTAATAGCATTTATATTTAAGTCTCATCCCTGTAATCTATATTGTTATACAATTAAATTGTAAAGTTTTAGCTTTTAAAGGGTTTGGACTCTGGAGGCTTTTTTTTTTCTTTTTTTTTTGAGTAAATCCCGAGTCTTCTGTAACCATAGAAACCAAGGAGTGGCGGAGTTGCGACAACTGTAAGAATACTTTCAATGTAAAAAGCTTATTTTTCCTAGAAAAACGTTTTTTTGAAATAAACTTATAAGCAAGCAAAGATCGTTTATCACTTCAATATTATTATACTTCAACTAAGCTACCGTATTACTTGCAACTCTGACTGATTTGCAACACATTCATATACTTATTTTTCACCATCCCAGCATTTTCAACTCTTATCACAACCAATTTTATTCACTTTTGAAGTTACAGAGAGCAACCTCATTTCACAGAACCCTTAAAAGATGTCTTTAGATGAAAAGCCTACAACGAGGCCTCTGGAGAAGTTCACTTTCACTCCCTTCCGTGGGATCATTGCCGACTTGAAAGATCGGGTACCACTATATGTTTCAGATTGGAAAGATGCCTATAACTACAGGGTGGTCCCTGCTACAATTTTGACATATTTCACCAATATCTTCCCTGCGATTGCTTTTGCGCAAGATATGTTTGATAAAACGGATAATTCATATGGTGTGAATGAAGTCTTGTTATCATCTGCTATCGCTGGTATTGTTTTTGGTATCTTTTCAGGTCAACCACTAACTATCGTTGGTGTCACCGGTCCAATCTCGATCTTCAATTATACAGTTTACGAGATCATGAAACCTCACAATATTGCATTTTTCCCATTTATGTTCTGGATCAGTATATGGGGTATGATCTTCCATCTTATTGTTTCGATTTTCAACCTGGTTTCTGCCCTGAAGTTTGTCACTGCTTTTCCGTGTGATATATTTGGGCTATTCATCAACATCGTTTATTTAGAAAAGGGTCTGCAGATCTTAAGTAGACAATTCCATCCTGAAGATTTTGGTGCTAGTGGGTATGCTTCCTTGTGTCTGGGCATTAGTATGGGTGTTTTAGGCTTTTGTGGTAACCAAGCTATGTCCACTAAATTCTTCAATAAGCATGTTCGTCAATTTATTGTTGATTACTCCACACCATTCTTAGTGGTTTTCTTTTCAGGTTTGATTCATTTTGGTGGGTACTTGAACAATGTTAAATTTGAAAAACTTCCCATCACTAAGGCTTTCGAACCTACAAAGCGTGCACATTGGATAGATGTGACCGGGTTATCTGTTGGTCATATATTTTTAGCTTTACCTTTTGGCATAATCTTAACTGTCCTATTTTACTTTGATCATTCAATTTCCGCTTTGATTGCCCAAGATTCCAAATTCAAGTTGAAGAAACCTGCATCATTCCATTATGATCTGTTTCTTCTTGGTATTGTCACTGGTATTGCCGGTCTATTAGGTATCCCTTGCCCTAATGGTTTGATTCCTCAAGCCCCATTGCACACAGAATCATTAGTTATTAGAAATCATAAAGGTGAAATCACTGGTACAGTGGAACAACGTTTTACCAACACTGTTCAAGGTCTGATGCTTCTCGCTACCATGGCCAGACCTTTCCTGATTTGTCTAGGTCAGATCCCACAGTGCGTCTTAGCTGGATTGTTCTTCATCATGGGTTCAACTGGGTTATATAATAATGTGATCTTCAATAGAATGTTGTTCTTAATTTCAGAAGAAGAGTCCAATTTATCACTTGTCCCAAAGAAGAAGCTGTTATTGTTTGTTGTCTTTTCCTTAATTGGTTTCGCCGCTGAGTTCGGTATTGTCAACACAGAGGGTGCTATCGGTTTCCCACTTGTTTTATTGCTAAGTGTTATCTGTGTTATGTTCTTCCCTCGTATGTTCACCAAGGAAGAATTAGAAATCTTAGATGGTCCTGTTGCTCATGAGAATACGATGAAGAATCTATAGAACCTTCATTCATGGTCTTTGAATACTAATTACCAATTATAACTGATTTATTATATCCCATTTGAATGATATTTTGTTTTAATCTATGTATCTTTCGTTCAAACTCTCAATATCTTCATAGAAGAAGTTGTATAACCAAAAACCTGGAACTATCGTAGTAGCATGCCATATAGCATGGGCATCGATTTGCCAACCCAAGCTGAAGAAATCAAAGACTTCAAAACTCATTCCGAACAACACAGATGCAATCAATGCCACTGGTGTCACATATAATGCTTTTCTTCTTGGATTCTTCTTATAATGTTGATAAGATAGCACTAGGAATAAGGTGTACTGTAGTAATGCTATAAAGATGTTGGCCTGCATGTTATAGGTATATGACCAATCATAATTCAAACGGAGGAAATGGTACAGGTATAACAAGATGCAACCTATTGATACCAACCTTCTCTTTTCTTGATCCTTGTCCAATCTGAATACTCTGATGGTTAGAGCATGAAACCCACTGAGAACAGTAGCTCCAGCAAAGAAGTAATCCAATCTTTCAGTGACAATCAGGTCTCGAATGTGGAAAATCGTGCTGAATAACCAAGCACCTTGAGTAACCAAAGCAACGATTAAGATGTTGAAGTATAACACTTTAGTTGAGCCTTGGGAAAAGTTGTATAGTTTTAGGGTTTTCTTGTAGTTTAGGTAGTGTGGAATAAAGTTCAACATGGAGAATAATGTACTTGCTAGTTCTTGTGTACCCAGAATTCTCTTGAATGGCCATTTGCCATGGAATTGATAAATCTCTTCATTGTTGTAAACTCTCAACTGTGTGACGTATTGTTGACATTGGTAGTCGCAATTGGACTCGCAATCCCATAGTATCAGCCTCAGGGGTAAAGAAACATCGCTGAATGGGAAATTCAGGAACCTATTACCCTTAGATGTGGATGTTGTTTGACATATCAGACTTTCACAAGCCTTTTGACACTCAATGAACTCATCTAAGTTATCACCTGGAGACGCTAAAGCAAAAGGTAAAAGGAGCAAAAACGCTATTGGTATTAGCCTCATGTCCGTCTGAGTAATGAAGCTTCCAAGATCTGCCTTATATTCGACTGGCAAAGTGATATACACCATAATGAAACGAGACGCAGTTACTAAATTTTAGAAAAGCCAAAAACATCCGAACACCATATACATCAAAACAAGAGTAACAAGTAATAATACAACGAAAGAACCAAAAAAAAGCACAAACAGAGAGAGCCCAAAATCTACCAGAGAGGCTGTATATCACCTCTTAACATTCTTCTTTTAGTCTTGGTCAAGCAACGTTTTTGAAAGCCGTTCTTGAATTCTTTAAGAATTGGGTCAAATCACGAGTTTCATTAAATTGATCAACGATAGACTTCAGTTGGTCTTCTGGGATTTCAGGCTTTTGACTGGTGACTTTGTAAAAGTGATCACTGACATCAACTTCGATTGAATATTCCTGTGATGGGTTTTGACTTTTGACATTTGTGAACACAAACTTTAGTAGGTCATCCTTGATACCTTCAATCTTGAAACCCAGTAACCTTTCATAGACTAGCAACTCAGGGAGGTTTCTTTCGGCTTGTGTTGTCTGGTTCTCCTTCAATGATCTGTATGAATCACGTCTCTCCTGTACTTTTCTCTTCAACTCCACCACTTTTCTTTCTAAATTATTTCTTTCCTGCTTCAACAGCTTCTCCCTATCACGCAAATCATTCAAACTTGACTCAGTGGCATTGGCGTATGAAATATCACGTTCTAGTTCTTCGTTCAGCTCATTCTCCTTTAACTCCAGCTCATCTAGGGTCCTTGTGAGATCTCTTTGCTCATTGCGTAACAGTTTGACTCTGTTGTAATGTTCCTCTTTGGCAGCCAAAATGTCTATTTTTTGCCTCTTGACAAAACTGTTGAACTGTTCAGTAACTTTCTGTAGTCTCTGTTCTAAGCCAGGCTCGAACGTCTGCACGTCTGACATTCTTTCCAACGCGCTTTTGGTGTTTTGGTGGTTCTATAACTGAGAATGTAAGTGAAGTGTTTGTTTTTCAAATTTCAAAACATCAACAAAAGAAGTGAGAAAAGTAAATGTCACACACAAACTAGGCCATCCTTGATACTATCAGAAGCAGATTATCCATCAACAACGTGAAATGTCACACAGAGTAAAGCTTCTCACGTTCAACACTTGGGGGTTGAAATTCGTGTCCAAACTACGGAGAGAGAGACTCCAACAGATCGCACTGAAGTTGGCGCAGGAAGAGAAGCACTACGATGTCATCGCCCTCCAGGAGATTTGGGTGGCGGAGGATTGGGACTTTATAATCGAGCACTGCGCTGAGTTCTTCCCTTACAACAGAATCTTCTTCTCCGGGATCCTTGCTGGACCTGGTTTGGCCATCTTGTCAAAGATACCCATCGAGTCCACATTTTTATACAGGTTTCCTATAAATGGGAGACCTTCAGCCTTCTGGAGAGGTGACTGGTACGTCGGTAAATCCGTTGCAGTGACTTTATTGTCCCCCATTGAGGAAGGCTCATCCCCGATTGCCATTCTGAATTCACACATGCATGCACCATACGCTTTAACGGGTGATGCTGCTTACGAATGTCATAGATCATGTCAAGCTTGGGACTTCTCCAAATTGACCAAATTGCTATCAAAAGCTGGTTATGCCGTCGTCATTGTTGGTGATTTGAACTCAAGGCCAGGCTCATTACCTCACAAGTTCTTAACCCTTGAAACCACCTTAGTTGATAGTTGGGAACAATTGTATGGTGTTCAAGACTTGAACTATATCAAGACCTTACCTCCAGATCTTCAAATTGAGATTGGTGGTACCACTTGCGACTCGCTGTTAAATACATGGAGAGCTGATAGAAAGCTCGATGAGGCGTGCCGTTTAGATTACGCCTTAGTTGATGCATCCAAGTTGAAGACTGTTAGTGCCAAAGTTGCCTTCATTGATCAAATCCCAAATATTGGATCATACTCTGACCATTTTGCCTATAGTTGTGAGCTGGAAGTTTTAAAGAGTGACTCTCATGGTGAACTTTCCAGTATAAACCGGGCGACTGTTGATAGAGTGGAGTATCATAATGAGATGTTGAACTTATTAAGAGAATACAAGAAGGTTTGTGAATGGCAAAAGACTTGGAGAGGGATCCACTTTTTTGTCTCTGTGTTTTTGGTTATTATCATACATATTGTTGTCTCCTTCACTTCAGATAGAGCCGCATGGTCGTCTGTCTTTTGGGTTTTCGCTTCCACAGTCATTGGTATTACTGGTACAATCGATGGTATGATTGCTTTGTTGTTCGGTAGGAGTGAAGCAAGAGCTCTAGAAGAAGTTCGCCTGGAAGTAATTGATAATAAGAGAAACATAGAGTCTTTGGTTGATCAGGGCTCTGTCGGGTCTAAGAGCATTAATGTTGTGGGGTAAACAAGTGTCACCAAATTGCTGATTTAACTAATAATTTCAATACTGAATAGAAACAACTGTAAAAATATCAATAAAGTATCAATTTACTATCGAATTGATTACCAAATGATTCAATTCAATCACAAAAAGGTCTCTCTTTTTCTTTGTCTTTTTAACAGATGGATCACACAGTTTTCTGGTTCTAATGTCTTGTGGCTCCTACCACTTTGTTTATCAATTATCTACCCGTATCCTCAATGACAGAATTTAACCACAATTTAATTAATTAATATAAAGTTGTAAAAAAAAGTTGTAAAAGCAAGAAAAACACACAACAGAAAAATAAAAAAACAGACATATTTATAAAATTGCAGTTCAAATAACCCCCTTTTTTGGTGAGTAATTTGGGTCTGATTTTAGTTGAAATATTCATGGTTCATAATGGAAGACTCTACCCCTCTTGCGTCACCCAAGACGCCAACTTCTGAAGATGCCTTCCCCAGCTCATATTCCAAAACAAGTGAAGGGTTGAAATCAACTGCCCAATCCATAAAGTCATTTACCACTGAACCGATACGGAAGACTCTATCTCCATTGAGAAGCCCACTTCAGAAAACTGCAGATACAATGTTCAAAATTCCAACCCGACGCTCTCTACACAACAGGAGAAACACAGACTTGTCAGCAACCACTAGTTTAGTTAGTCCCAGCAATGACCCTGGTTATGACGTTGCTCAACCAGGCTCTATGGCAAAGAGTTTTGTGTCTCTCTTGACCACAGCCAGTATGTACAATGGGAACTTCCATTGTTATCTAGATGAGGATGAGGTTGCAGAAGCTGATGAAGAGACTACCGATGAACCTATCAATCCAGATGATATATTTATACCAGAACCCGTTGAAACACCTTTGACACCTAATGGTGCTTGTGGTACTGTTTTTGACTCCAAGGACAAAATATCCAATGAGGAAGAGGCCTTAAAAGCTCATGAACAGGTAAAAGATTCGCCACCTGGACCCCAGACTTTATTTGAATTATCAGTTGACAAAAAGTTGGGCGCTACAGGTTCCGATCTTGACTCAAAGAGTAGAGCTACCGCTATTGTTGAGAAATTGAAAGGAATCTTTAATATTGATCAGAATGATGTCTTTATTGCTGGGTATCCATGCTGGTTGTTGAAAGATATCTTGTTACAGGGCCACATCTACTTAACTGAAAGACATTTGTTATTCTTAGCATTCTTATCAAAGAAAAGTTACAAAGATAAAATCTCACTGGCAGGAACCATCTCAATCGAAGCATTACCAGCACCAAGGTTAGTTAGATATTGGGCTGTCTTGAAAGGTTCCACGTTCTCCTTATACAACAAATCCACCGACTTGTATTTCCCACTGTTGACTGTTGATCTAAGATACGCATTGAAAGCCGAACTAATGAAACCAAACTTCACTTCGAATGGTAAAGTCAGATGGTTCAGAATCTTGACTGAGAACAAGAGCTATAGATTTCAAGCTGATTCAGAGCATACAGCTAGATCGTGGGTCACACTGTTGAAGAAACATATCTTTACTTCCAGAAATAAAGGCGATTGTGTCACATTGAAAATCCCATTACAGAACATCATTGATACTGATTTATCCCCAATCTTTGACTCTGCTGAAACTTTAAAGGTCAAAGTTGTTGAAGGTCATACTTCCTATGCATTTGATGATTATTTCTTCATGTTCTTCAAATCTGGCTCGGAATGTCATGAGAGTTTAAACGAAGCTATTCAGGCGAACAATGAATTAAATATTTCAACCCCTGATGATATTGTTGATAGTACTGTTAACCTATCACTGAATGAAAAGAAATCAAAATCAAACATTTTAAAGAATGTCTTCAGAAAGTCTGATGACCCTTCTTCTCCAACTTCTGATCTTGTGAAATCAAAGAATATGGAGGAGCCAGTGGTGGAGCAGTATATCAAAAGAGATACATCTAACTTTGAGGGTCCCCCACTAACATCTGAAGCTATCCCTGAAGACGATGATGATGATACAAGCGTGTTGAACAAACTTGCATTTGCCCCAGGGAAAACATTCACAAGTGCTAAAAACACAATCGGTAAATGGACTCCAAAAGTATTCAAGTCTGCCGGGAGTATGTGGGCTGCTAACCCTGTTCACTATGATGAAAAGAATGCTCTGGAAAGAGGTGATGAAGATGAATTTTTAGCTGATCCAGAAGACAGAACTGCCTCTACCCAAAGATTCCACAATTATTTCTCCCTCCCTGAAGATGAACTGCTAGTGAGCGCTTATCATGCTTATTTGCATAGAAATGTCCCTGTCTATGGTAAGATCTACTTGGGCTCCAAGGAGATCTGCTTTCGATCATTGTTACCTGGCACTCATACAAAGATGATTTTGCCTTTCAAAGACGTAGAGAACAGCTACAAAGAGAAAGGTTTCAAGTTTGGTTATTATGGTCTTGTCGTTGTTATCCATGGTCATGAGGAGTTGTTCTTTGAGTTCAGTTCAGCTGTTTCTAGAGACGATTGCGAACACATTTTGCTGAAACAATTGGATAAATTCAGAACACCTTCGGAGAGTGCCTCTATTGAGTCTAGTCAGACTTTAAACAGTACTGGTCTTTCCAGTAGTGCAAAGCTAGAAAACGCTAAAATCAAAATGTTTGAAGATAAAATTCATTCAGCTGCTGGATTAGACGTTCCTGTGTTGATTGAAGATCATCCAACTTTAAAGACCAGTATAAAGACTGGTCAGCCATTGAGATTCTCCTTGTTGACAATTGGTTCAAGAGGTGATGTTCAACCATACATTGCATTAGGTCTAGGTTTGAAGAAAGAAGGTCATGAAGTAACAATCATCACACACAAGGAGTTTAAAGAATGGATTAATGAACACGGGTTATTATTCAAAGAAATTGCTGGTAATCCTACAGAATTGATGTCATTGATGGTCACACATGGCTCTATGAATGTAGGTTTACTGAAAGAGGCCTCATCAAAATTCAGAGGTTGGATTAACGACTTATTGACTTCAAGTTGGGAAGCTTGTCAAGACACTGAAATTTTAATTGAATCTCCATCTGCTATGGCTGGTATCCATATCGCTGAAGCCTTAGGTATCCCATATTTTAGAGCTTTCACAATGCCTTGGACCAGAACTAGAGCTTATCCACATGCCTTCATTGTACCTGATCAAAAGAAAGGTGGTAGTTATAACTATTTAACACATGTGTTGTTTGAAAACATCTTTTGGAAAGGTACAAGTGGTCAGATTAACAAATGGAGAAAAGAGACATTGGGTTTACAAAAGACCAATTTGGACCTACTACAACAAAACAAAGTTCCATTCTTATACAACGTCTCACCAACTGTTATGCCCCCTCCAGTAGATTATAGTGATTGGGTTACTGTCACTGGCTATTGGTTCTTGGATGAAGCTGTCACATATGAACCAAAGCAAGAATTGATTGATTTCATGGCTAACGCGAGAAAAGATGGTAAAAAGTTGGTTTACATTGGGTTTGGTTCTATTGTCGTTTCCAATCCAAAGGAATTGACACAAGCAGTTGTTGACGCTGTCATTGATGCTGATGTTAGATGCATTTTAAACAAAGGCTGGTCTGAAAGATTAGGTGGTTCAAGCAACATTGAAGTTCCATTACCGCCACAGATCTACAACTCTGGTGCCATCCCACATGATTGGTTATTCCCACAGATTGATGCTGCTGTTCATCATGGTGGTTCAGGTACCACTGGTGCTACACTGAGAGCTGGTCTCCCAACTATTATTAAACCATTCTTTGCAGATCAATTCTTTTATGCTAGTAGAATGGAGGACATAGGTGCTGGTATCGCCTTGAAGAAATTGAATGTTAAATCATTGTCCAAGGCCTTGAAAGAAGCCACAACAAATCAAAGAATGATTACCAAGGCTAATTCGATTGGTGAAAAGATTAGAAAAGAAGATGGTGTCTCCACTGCCATCACCAATATCTATCGTGAGCTTCAATATGCAGGAGACCTGAGTATCAATAAAAAGAAGGCCAATAACAATACGAAAGATGTTCCAAAGGATGAGACAAATGAGATCAGTACAGAAGACATGGACAAATTACACCAACACCTTCAAACCACATCTGGTAATGTGAATGAAGATAAAGATTCCTGGTTTTTGGTTTAAAAGATCAATCAGGTTATATGATAATTAATGTATTATGTAATGAAGTTATACGTTTGAAAATAGTTTTAAGTATCGTAATCTATCGTTTTATTATAAATTGTGCAAGACTATTTACCAATTGGTGACATCTTCAGCCTCACCAAACACAGACTCTGTGATCTCTGTAACAGGTTCTTCAACCCATTCAATTCCCTTAGCATTAACGATTTTAGAGCAATTTTTTTGTAAGAATTTGATTAATATGTCATTAATAGCTGAAAATTCTAATAAAAAGGCATCATGACCCTCTGGAGAGTCAATTTCATGTAAAGTGGAATTGGGTATCCATTTAGCGATAAATTCTTGTTCTGAATAAGTGAACAACCCATCTGAACTGATTCCAATGACTAAAGTAGGTTGAGTTATACTTTGTAAAACCTTTTCAATTGGTAAATCTCTATCACGGGCCAAGTCATGAGTGTCTAATTTTCTAGAGATTGCAATGTAACAATTAGCATCAAATCGACTAATGAATTTCTCACCTTGGTACCGTAGGTAACTTTGAGCAGAGAAATAAGTTTGATGACGTTTCTTTTGTATGGAACTTGTAGTTGATGTGTTTGAAGTTATTGATTCTGTGGAAGATGATCTGCGAGAGTCAATGGAAGGGGTCCCCGTCACCTCTGGAGTTAATTTTCTACCCCTCTTATGACCTTCGTTATGAATAGCCCAATTTTCTTCACTTTGATTATTAGGAATTCTCAATTCTTGTTGTTGGATCTTATTACCCAAGCTTTTGATCAAATTTGGGTTCTTTCTACCAAATCTTTGTTCAAATGAATTTCTTGATCTATAAGTTAACAAAGCGGACATCCTAGCAGCACCTAACCCAGTTGAAGGAGGATCATTCAAGTCATAATAACCATCCAAATATTTTGGATCTGAATAGATACATTGACGTTGAGCCTCAGACCAACTAATTCCCCAAGCTGATTGTCTAGCAGAAGTGGCTAAAGCGACGACATTTTGGATGTAATCTGATCCCAAAATGGCCCATTCAAGAACTAGCATACCACCCATGGACCCACCAACAACGGCAGCGACTTTTTTGACACCCAGGGAGTCCAAAACAACTCTGTGGATCCCTACATCATCTCTCACAGTACATAGTGGGAATTCAGGTCCGTAAGGCTTGCCAGTTTCTGGATCTTTAGTCACTGGACTAGCTGACCCATAAGGTGAACCCAATGAATTCAGGCAAATGATAAAGAATTTGGTAGGATCAAAGGCACTTTTAGGACCTAGTAAAGGACCCCACCAATCACTTACATCAGCAGATCCTGTAAGAGCGTGACAAATCACCATACAATTATCAGCATCTTCGTTTAGTTGACCCCAGGTCTTGTAAGCCACAGGAACCTCTTTCAAAACATCACCAGACTCTAGATGAAACTCAGGTACAATTGCTATCTTCTGTTTGTTGACGATCTTGGAAAAGGGATTCTCAGGCTCCGAATCGATGTGTTTCAATGACATTTTCTGGTGAGTTGTAAAACACAAATTGATGATTATAAAGAATGAAACTTTTCTAGAAATTTGTAACAAAAATCGCCGATAGGGGACGAGTCATAAATAATGACGAAATCGGAGTCACGTGCGCCATCTAGAAAAGCCACTGTTTACAATCCAAAGCCATCAACCAATTGAATCGAAAGCCTTTCTCTCAGTAATTTTCAATAAGGTGGAAACTGGGCAAAAGATGTAAAATCTTCAATTTCCCCCAGTCAAAACACTTCAATTTTGACACTTTTTGAACTTTTTGTAATTTCCTTATCGAAAAAGTGGCCGTGCACCCGACCCGAACTTTAGTGTCAGATTATGTAAGCAGTTTAAAAATTGTTTCCCCAGTGATTATTCACCCTTTAATAAAATGACAGATCTTCATAAAAATTTTGGAAAAGAAAAAAAAAAAAAAAAAGGTTGAAAATAAGAAAAAAAGGTCGATGAGATGAGCTTATTTTTGGGTACAACAGAAAGTAAATAAACACTTCATTATGTCTGATCTAAACCCAAATGAAACGAAACTGAACAAGTCTGAGCTACAGAAACAGCAAAGCGAGTCTTATGCTAAGAGACAAGCATACCGTGAAAAGCAAGAAACAAAGAGAAAAAACTTGAAGCATGTTAGAATCGATGAAGATACTGTGAAAGATGTCGAAGCTGAATTACCAAGAAAGAGATTTTATAGACAAAGAGCCCATTCTAATCCATTCTCAGATCATCAATTAGAATATCCTGAATCTCCAGACCATATGGACTGGTCTAAATTATACCCTTATTATTACAATGAAGAAACAAAAGAAATGACCAAACAGGTTACAATTGCTGATGTTGGTTGTGGGTTTGGTGGGTTATTAGTTGATTTATCTCCTGCTTTCAAAGACAAATTGATCCTTGGTATGGAAATCAGGGTGCAAGTGACACATTACGTTGAAGACAGAATCATTGCATTAAGACAACAACATATTGCTGATAACGGTTATCAAAATATTAATGTCTTAAGAGGTAACGCTATGAAATTCTTACCAAACTTCTTTCATAAATCACAACTTGAAAAGATGTTCTTCTGTTTCCCAGATCCACATTTCAAACAAAGAAAACATAAGGCTAGAATCATTACCAATACACTATTATCCGAATATGCATATGTCTTGAAAGAAGGTGGTATCATTTATACAATTACCGATGTTTTAGATTTACATAATTGGATGGTGAAACATTTGGATGAACATCCACTATTTGAAAGAGTCGGTGAAGAATGGGAATCTCAGGATGAATGTGTTAAAATTATGAGAGAAAGTACTGAAGAAGGTAAGAAAGTTGCTAGAAATAATGGGAGTAAATACATCAAAGTTTACAGAAGATTACCAAACCCAGTATAGATCTAATAAGGAAAGAATATTTATTCTAATAAATAATGTACAATAGCAAATTTAGCATCATTTGATTGAATGAATGTGTTTTAAGGTAATTTCAATTACGATCTTGTGAATTTAAACTTTCTTGATCTGAAGCCAGGGCGTTTTCATCACCATCAACGACAGTGTTATTATTATTAGCATTTTCGAATTTCTTCTTCTGGAAAATCTTACCAACAAATTGATTCACAGAAGCACTAGATCTTCTTAATGATGAACTTAAAGAATTTTGATCGCTATTCTTATACTTGATAATCTCTTCGATACCAGGTGGTTCAATTGAGTATTGTGAAGCTTGTGATTTGTTACCACCAACTTGTTGACTAAAATTATTCAATTGATTTCTAAAACTTGTCTCTGATTTCTGCTTTGTCAGGAGTGGATGCGTTGCAGAATGTATAGTTTCAGAACCTTGTAAATTATTCTGATATAATGCTTGTTGTCTAGCTAAAGCCGCATTAGATGGGTTTTCAGGACCATCATCTGGATATTGAGCTTCTGGATCTTGTAATGGTTGATAAGTGGAACCATGGAAACTAAAAGTGGAAGAACGATCATCGAAAATTGAATCCATATCTTCTAAACTAACACCAGCGGTTTCAGGGTATAAATAATAAACAACAAAAAATGAAATGAAACATGAAGTGGAATGAATCAAATATAATCTCCAAGTGATCAATTCTTGTAAAATTGGGGTCATTTCACCAACTAACCAATTGAAAGCCCAATTAGAAGCAGTAGATAACGATGCCACTTTAGATCTGATGGATAATGGTGCAATTTCAGGTGGGTATAACCATGGGATTGGACCAAATGAAAACCCAAACCCAGCGTTGAAAATTATAACTAGGATAACAACCAAATGTCTTGTAGTTTCAGTGTTTAAGTATAAGGCATAAGATATTGAAGTCAAGGCAATACCCATGATCAGAGCACCAGATAACAAGATTGGTCTTCTCCCCCATTTATCAACAAGGATCCAAGGTGGTACAGTGGAAGCAACATAAAACAATGAATTGATACCGGTCATCAATAGAGCTCTTCTGCCTTTCCAGCCAGCTTGTTCAAAGACCAATGGAGCATAGTATGAAATGACATTGATACCATTCATTTGAGCAAAGGCTTGTGCAGACATAGCAATGAACACTCTTCTCTTATAACGTTTAAACATATATCTGTAGGAACTTTCGCCTTCTAATCTATGCAAAACTACTGTTTCTTTGATATCTCTGTACTCATTACGAGCTCTTTCATCTTGAACGTTCCCATTAGTGGTCAAATCGGCAATGACAACGAGGCCTTCAGCATCATGATCTTTATTCAATAACCATCTTGGACTTTCAACAATAACATAGGATCCAAAGAAAAGGGCAATAGCAATCAAAGATTGAATGGATAATGGTAATCTCCAAGCAACATTTGATTGAATTGTTGAAGTAAAATAATCAGTCCAGACTGAAGATGAATACCCCACAATATTACCAGTAAACTCAACACATGCTAATAACCCACGCTTATGTGATGGTGAGATCTCAGATTGATAAACAGGAACAATTTGTGTTAGGATACCAATCCCCAAACCACCAATGAATCTAGCAATGGTTAATACGGTGAAGTTGAAGGAAAAGGCTTGCATAGCACCACCAACAGCGAATAAGATGGCACCATAACGAATAGCACGACGTCTACCAATCTTATCAGAGATTCTCCCAGATAATAACGATGAAATCAAGGCACCAATTTCTAAGATGGCAACCATGGTACCAATAGCAGCACTTGAAGGTTCATGGAAATACTCTTTGAAATATTCATTGGTCAATAAACCGGACATAACACCTTGTTCATACCCGAAAAGCAAGACACCAAGGGAAACGAAAATAGTTGTGAAGTAAAGAAGCGGCTTACCCACTAGGTAACTGTCTTTGATTTGTAACTCTTGATATTCTTCAGACATTTTATAATTGGATCAAAGACAGAACATTAAAGGTTGAATTAAAACGCGTTTTTGAAGATAACGAGCTGGAACAAATTGTGTCAAAAATAGATTATGCACAAGGTAAGAAAGGGATACCTTGAGTTGAGGTGTATACTTTATTGAACAGCGTGCAGTATAAGTCTTTAGTGATCTATGAAAGCTGAAGAACTGAAATGGTTCCAAAATGAATCAACTTATCGAAGAACCAGCTTTGAAAGGAGAATTTTGGGATTAGTTATTAGTTGAAACACTTAGATAACCTTACAGAGGGGTATGAAACGGGTGAGAGGAGGGAAAGAGTGCTTATAAGTAGTGAGCAGCAGTGTAAACTGAGATTTGAAACGTCTTCCAATGAGTTCAAAGGAGAAGAACCGATAACTTTAGAAGGGATATTTTGAATATTAATGAAAAAATTGGAAAATTTGGACTATTTTCTCTTCTGTTTTCACTTTAAGGGAAGAAGAAGAAAGAAATTCGCGAATCTGCCTGGAAAATCCCCCTGACGTCATCGCACAGAAGAAAGAGAAAGAAGTGAACAAATCGTTAAAAAATCAAAGACAATTCCACAATTATGGATTATTATAAAGATATATGGGTTATTTGTAATTCTTTGTATGTATATTTATGCGTTTCTGTTTTGTAATTATCTCTTTTTTTTCAGCATTTTTCATTAAAATGCTAAATACCGTCGGTAATGGGTATTACTGCCATCGGTATATATTATAATAAATGTTTGGAGAAAGATTTATTCAATATTGAAGCTGATTTACATGAATATGAGTTTCCTTAATTTAAATAATTGAAAATCTGCACAATAATATATATATATTCATGATTAATTAAAAATCTGAACATCGATACGTACTATTATCTTGTATTATAAGTCATTTATAATGATTTTAGAGGCGTGATTTGACACTGTCTGCTATTATGAGGGAGCCACTTTACCATTTTAATCAAGCTGGCTATTTTTTTCTCATCATGAAGTTTAATCATGACTAGATCTGTAATTCATGAGATCTGCAATGCAGCTCCCCAGGTTTGAAGATCCACGTCTGCGTACCTTCAACAATGTCCTAAGAAAGAGCACTCATAGCACTACAGAAGTAGAATTATAGTATAAGTAGTGCAAAAACTTCATGCCTTACCACACATCAAATGAGGGCTTTAATCTTATGGAGGTAATTGGCCTTGTGTAAGATGTGTCGAATCTTGTCAAATCATGAAAAAAGGTCAAACTTGTGGGACTATTGGCTATTCTTTAATTGGGCTTTGGAATCAAAAGCTTATACTATGACTAAACTATTGGTGAAACTCTTGGATTTACTGACGACCCATATTGGCTCACTCCAGACGAATCATAAAGGTCACTATCATCAAGACCACTCTTAGAAATTGGCGAGACCAATCTCATTAAAATCAAATACTAGTCACCATGAGCTGGCGGACTTTGCAATTACCCTTAAAGCTTCTAGAACATCTCTAGCAGAAGATAAACAATCAGCCACAGAGTCATCACATTGGTGATGTATGGCCACTTAATTAGTCTGAAGAGATTTCTCAACACCCGGGGTTTGGTATACCAGATATTTCACATGGGCCTATATGATCTGTATGCATCAGAACCCTCTCTCTTTAACACTATTGACGTTCATTCCACCTATCTAAGGCTTTGATGGAGGCACTGAATATCCCTATTACGAAGTTTACTGGTCTATAAACACAAACAGTATTTTTATCGATCATGGAATACAGGCTGTATAAAATTTACGCAAAATAGGAGAATATTCTTATGAAAGTACGTTCAAGACATTCAAGAGATGCTGAGTGATCGCAAAGCATGACCCCCAAGTAGTACCAGGATTTAGATTGTCTACTCACAACCAAACTCCTTTTCCAGCCAAACGTGGGTTCAAACTCCTATCTATTGATCAATATGAAGAGAACTCAGGTCTTAGCCATCAACATTAATCAATTGGCCCAGAAGCAATATCAGGGCCAAATTAGAAAAAAAAATTCTTTGTACATGATATTATTATATCACCTCATCATAGCTGACATTTGACTGGTGGTTTAGTATCAACATCTTAACATGAAGGAAGTCAACAGCCAATCAGATCACGCGATCTTCATTTCGGCGGAATTTTTATGACACAAAAAATAGAATCAACCACCAGTAAATGATGAGCAGAGCCTCAAAGACAAGAGAATTGCGATTGGAGGGTCATTCTCATCCTAAGGGACTCTTCGTAATGCACCTACGGTAAAATATGGACAATTGGAAGTTTGGTCTCGTGATCACAGGAGAAGCAATTAAGGGTTGATTTTAAAAGTTGAGTTTCTAACCCAATGGAGCTATTCCTTACATTCAAAAACAGAAGCTCACTTCGTATTAATAATAAACAGGACCAAACGTACCTTCAAAGGTGACAGCAGATTCAATGGACATTTACGAACAGTCTCCAAAGCAACAGTTTCTTTTTTTTTGTTTTGGCGTTCAGCTCAAATGATTATTATAAGGCAGCACTTTTGACTGGTTGTTTATCTTATCTTTGGTACGTGACACATCCTATTCGCCATACAGAAGCTATCAAATGGTCAAGAGCTTAGGCGAAAAGGCAAATTTAACAGTTGTATGCAGATCTCAATCATAGTTACCAAGAGATCGTTAGAGTTTATCTCTGTTTATCATCACGTCGTTGTATAAATACTTCACATCAACCCCCTCGCTCGATGTCAATTCAAGATCGTCCCAACACAACCAATTTACAATGACTTCTGCTGACTACGAACATCCATTGACCCAGGGCACAGGTTACGGTATGATTGTTGGCCTGGGGGCTTTCTTCTCCCTTGGTATGATGTTGATCACAAAGTTGTTAAGAAGATATCAAAAGGAAATCATCACATCTGAAGAGTTCGCTACTGCTGGTCATAGTGTTAAGACTTCATTGATGGCTTCAGCCATCGTCTCATCCTGGACATGGGAAGCAACCATTTTAAACTCCACAACAATGAGTTATAAAACAGGTATCCCAGGTGGGTACATGTATGGTGCTGGTGCCTGTGTTCAAGTTGTCATCTTTTCATTGTTAGCTATAAGAGCTAAACAAATCGCTCCAGAGGCTCACACCTTCTTGGAAATCATCAAAGGTCGTTATGGTAAATGGGGTCATTTCTGTTACATGTACTACGGTTTGGCTACCAATATCTTGGTTTCTGCTATGTTATTAGCTGGTGTTTGTGCCACTTTGAACTTCTTGACAGGTATCAACAAGATTGCATCTTTATTCATCCTACCTATTGGTGTCATTGCTTATATTTCTTATGGTGGTATTAAAGCTGTGTTTATCACTGATTATATCCATACTATTGTCATCATTGTCATTATCTTGACTTTTGCATTCACTGTCTTTGCCACAAGTGATTTGATTGGTTCTCCAGGTGAACTATGGCAACAATTGACCGATTTGGCCATCGATCATCCAAGTGATAACCATGAAGGTTCTTGGTTAACTTTCAAATCCAAATCAGCTGGTTTATTCTTATTGATTAATATCTGTGGTAACTTTGCAACTTTTATGTTGGATTCTTCATTTTACCAAAAGGCTATTGCTTGTGATCCAAAATGTGTCTTGCCAGCTTATTCATTAGGTGGTTTAGCTTGGATTGCTATCCCAGTCTTGATCTCTACCACTATGGGTCTAGCTTGCCGTGCTTTAGAGAATAACCCAAGCTTCTTCTTATACCCACAAGGTATGACTTCAGCTCAAATTTCTGAAGGTTTGGCCTTACCATTAGCTGCTACTACTTTGTTAGGTAAAGGTGGTGCTGTTGCCTCTGTTTTACTAGTGTTCATGGCATTTACTTCTGCTATGAGTGCCCAAGTTATTTCAGTCTCATCCATTATCACTTATGATATCTACAGAACTTACATTAACCCAAAGGCTACTGGTCAAAAGTTGATGTATGTCAACTATGCTGGTGTCGCTGGGTTTTCATTGGTCATGATTGGGTTTAGTATTGGGTTAATCCATTCTGATGTCTCTTTGGGTTTCCTATATAATTTCATGGGTGTAATCATTGCTTCAGCTGTTGTTCCAATTGCTGGAACCATGTTCTGGAGACATCAAAACATCATTGCTGCCACAGTTTCTCCAATCATTGGTTCCATCTGCGCTATAATCGCTTGGTGTGTCACTGCTAAGGCCAAATATGGTGCTGTTACTTATGACAACTTATTTGAAGATTACGTTATGATGGCAGGGAACTTGGTCGCTTTATGTTTACCAATGTTCTTGACTCCATTATTAACTTACTTATTCAAGGCTGATAACTTTGATTTCGAATCCTTGAAGACTAAAATTACCAGAATTGATGAAACTGAAGAAATCATAGAAGCTGAAGGTGAATATTCAGATGAAAAGCAAATCGAACCTATGAAATCAATTGCCACAATTGGTCAAAGAATGGGTGAATCTACTAAGCAAAAGATGTTGGCTGAAGAGCAAAGCTTTTTAGCTAAGAATTTGAGAGTTGCCACCTTCTTATCTGTGGGTATCTTCTTAATTTTGATTATCTTAGTGCCAATGCCACTATACGGTACCGGTTATATCTTTTCTAAGAAAGGTTTCACTGCCTGGGTTGTCATTTGGATTATGTGGATTTTCTTCACCGCTGCCATTGTCGTTATCTATCCATTATATGAAGGTCGTCATGGTATTTACCAAGTGTTGAGAGGTATCTACTGGGACTTATCAGGGAATAGCTACAAACTACGCGAATGGCAAGATGCTCATCCAGAGGCTCTTCATGTTGTTCAAAGTCAAATCTCTGCTGCTGTTCATGCTGAGGGCAGGTATGATGATAAGATTGCCATTATTGATGATGAGTTGAGCACTAAAAACTAGTCGATGTTTTGTTCTGTTTTGATAAAATGTTTAATAAAATGTTTAATATGATAAATCAATAATGTAGTTTTTTTGCTCTTCAGTCTCAAATAGAAGGCCAAAAAAGCCTTCAAATTAAGTCATTTTGATAAAATTAAAACCTCTATTACCATGTGTCCCTTAACAATTAAGTTTCGCGGGCTGAATCCACGACCACCACTTAAAAGCCAGATTCCCTAACTTTAATGGTAGTTTGTCATGAAATTCACGCCACAAAGCGAGAAATCACTTATAAGATGGATGAAGAATACGACGTTATTGTTTTAGGTATGTTGCCTTAATCTGGTTTACGCATTTTATTTGCTTCAACTGGTAGAATTGAGTTACTAACTAAGATCAGGGACTGGTAAGTTGTTAATTGCGATGTCTCCATATGACGAACCACACTGACATAACAAAAGGGTTAACCGAGTGTGTTTTATCCGGTTTGCTATCCGTTGAGGGCAAAAAAGTCTTGCATATTGACCGTCAAGACTACTACGGTGGGTGAGTATTTATTCTTCTTTTTTCTTCTTCTTTTTGGCTTTGATATCAGTTTTGTGTACTAATAGTTCGACACCTTAGTGAATCAGCTTCATTGAACTTGACACAAGTGAGTATAAATAAGAGACGTTTTTTAATTGGCCTTTATGTACATATTCTAACATTGCAAACAGCTATATGAGAAATTCAAACCAAACGATAAACCAGATGAATCTTTGGGTCGTAACCGTGACTGGTGTGTGGATCTGATCCCAAAGTTCTTAATGGCAAATGGTGAATTAACCAACATCCTTGTCCATACAAACGTTACCAGATACGTTGATTTCAAGCAGATTGAAGGATCATACGTTTATAGATACGGTAAAATCTCCAAAGTGCCTTCTACTGAATATGAAGCCATCACTTCTTCCTTAATTGGTTTATTTGAAAAAAGACGTTTGAAGAACTTCATGCAATGGGTTGCTGCTTACAAGGAAGATGAACCATCTACTCACAAAGGTCTCAACTTGGATGTTGATACTGCTGATACCGTCTACAACAAGTTTGGTCTTGAAGAAGGTACCAAGAATTTTATTGGTCATGCCATGGCCTTATATACCAATGACGATTATTTACAGCAACCAGCTAGAGCTGCCATTGAAAGAATCATTCTTTACGTCCAATCCGTTGCCAGATATGGTAAATCCCCATACTTGTACCCATTGTATGGTCTAGGTG
The DNA here is from genome assembly GCA_030579075.1 of Taiozyma dajiaensis. Classification (NCBI taxonomy): domain Eukaryota; kingdom Fungi; phylum Ascomycota; class Saccharomycetes; order Phaffomycetales; family Wickerhamomycetaceae; genus Taiozyma; species Taiozyma dajiaensis. The sequence goes on from JAKUAB010000045.1 coordinate 70,716, forward strand.
AATTGCCACAAGGGTTTTCCAGATTAAGTGCTATTTATGGTGGTACATTCATGTTGGGTACCCCAGTCAACGAAATTGTTTATGATAAAGATGGTAAAGTTGAAGGTGTTAAAATCACCGTTGAAGGTAAAGAAGAATTTCCCAAATCAAAGATTGTCATTGGTGACCCAACATACTTCCCACAAAAGGTTCAAAAAGGTGACAAATTGATTAGAACTATTTCCATTATTGACAAACTACCATTTAAGAATGGTGAACAATCGGGTCAAATTATTATCCCAGGTAAAGAAATCAAGAGAAAACACGACATTTATATTGCCTCAGTTGGTGCTGATCACAAAGTTGCCCCATCTGGTCAAAACATTGCTATTGTCTCCTCTGTCATTGAAGGTGATCAACCACCACATATTCAACTAGAAAGTGCCTTTAAACTATTGGGTATTACCAGTTTTAAAAACACTTTTATGGGGATTTCAGATTTGTATGAACCTGTTGAAGATGGTTCTAAAGATGGTATTTTCATTTCCAAAAGTTATGATGCCACTTCACATTTCGAAAGTGTCACTGAAGATGTCAAGGATATTTACTTCAGAGTCACTGGTAAACCATTAAAATTGGAAAAGAAGGATGAAGGTGAAGTTCCATTTAATGTCGATGCTTAATTTAACAAACAACATAATACTATTTAGGAGTATATTTGTATTAACTACATGACTGATTTTTCTGTGTTGATAAAGTATTAATTAAATTGAAAGCTAAAACACATAATTAGCTTAGCGTCTCTCTCGATGTAAAAATATGCTTAAAATCAAGTATTAAAATTAGTTAGTCGAAGACAAGAGGACGTGACGTGATCATTGCATCAAATAAAACTTTCATAATTTTGGTAATGTAGGTGCAAAAGGAGGGGTGTGGAAGGAAGGTTCATTATTAGACGTAATTCATCAAACAGGTGGTGTAAAATTCACCATTAATCTTTTCTGGCCTTGCCTGTTGATGGACCAGAACCAGTAGTATTGATTTGTGGTAAAGACAAATCATATTGACTACTATTAACAGAAGTAATTGATGATCTTGACAATGATCTTGGGACATCTGAATCAAAGACAGATAATTCCGGTGATGAGTCTGAATCATCAGCACAGATTTGTGAAGCAGTTTCATTATCAATTGGAGATGGGATGGTTGGTAAAGACATTGTTGAATTCATTCTTGATTGTCTTGAAACAACATTCAATTCAATGGCATTTTGACGAATGGAACGTGAACGAGCACGAGTTACGACTTGTTCTTGAATTGTGTTAACAACAGGGTTTTCAACATCAACTTCAGTAGAAAATTGTAATGGATCCAATTTGAACATGTTTGGCTTTTTGATTTCCAAATATGACCAACGATTCTTTGATTTCAAATCATTTAATGGTAAATGTCTGTATTTAACGTATTGGAAGACACATAAAGACAAGAATGAACCTGCAATGACATCAATGAAGTAATGATGGGTTAAATACATAGTGGACCACCATAACCATAAGACATAAACAAAAAACAATAATTTACCCCTTGGGAACAAATAAGTCAAGAATAGGGCATCCATAGTAGCGGAACCCGAATGTAAAGATGGGAAGGCACCAAAGACCACTGGTGAATTTTTAGAAAAATTGGTGGTGTATAAATCCAAACCTAACAAGGTATCAATTCTTGCTAACCCACCTGGAGAACCCAACATACCATAATTTGCTGGATCTAAACCATGTAAGATCTTATACCAAGGTGGAGCAGCAGGAAACACTATTTGAATAACAACACCAATCAAATTCATATAACCAAAGGCAAAGGCAAAAGATCTTAAACTAGTTGGTGGACCCCATAAGAATAGTAATGCAGCAACAACAAATGGTAATGAAAAATGAATGATACCATATGGCAACCATGACAACAGATCTAAGAAGGATGTTGTTGTAGTGGCGGATAATTGTGATAAATTATCACCATAAAGGATAGTTTCCATGGCGGGTAAAACCTTAACGGAGATTGGTGGTCTATAATCTTTAGAAATGTTATTTGATGAAAAGAAGAAGAATACCCATGTTAGGATAGGTAATGCATTTAAGAAGAATTGTGAAGTGAGTGGAATAAGTAATGCAAATATGAATAAGGATAATAGGGGTAATTTGAACAATAAACTAGCCGGATTTATGAAAAAGGCAATAGTTAAAAAGAAAGTCAATGTTGAATAATGAAGGATATCATTTCGACTCCATTTATAATTCTTTAATCTGTTGATAGAAGTTTGTGGTTTTAAATCTAAATCAATATCAGCGATGGAACCGCCAACGGGTCTTTCTGACAAGAAATAGTCATCAAAGAGGCGTATTAAAATTGACATGAGAAATATCTTCCAATCTTCTTTCTAATTTTTCTTTTTTAAAGGGGATGAACAGGATAAAACAGAACAGTCTTCAGCGGCAAAAAAAAACTTTATTGAATTGATATAATTTGTTAAAAAAGGGGGACAAAGAGCAAAAATGTTTAAAATATGAGATTTTTATAGAATTAAAAGTGATTAATTTTAGCAGCAGAAATTGATTA